>JAOTRH010469230.1:0-27209 GCA_034768845.1 Heliamphora exappendiculata | reverse complement strand
ATATATGCAAAAAATGTAAAAAAATTAACATACATTCACTATTTTGATCATAACTTTTTATATAAAATTAATTTTGATATGAGGTTAGAACTATTAAAAAGTAGACTTTTGGGGCTTCAATTTAAACACAAGAACAACCATATTCGGAGTTTGGATGAAGGAATTATGCTCGTTTGAGTCAGGACAACAACGTAATCGTATTTTTGCAAAATTTCATCTAGATAGAAATATGGGCGTCCAGAAGAAAATTGACAAGAACGATTTGCGTCAAAACGAAAATATGGCCTTCTAAACGGAACGGGACAGTCAGAAGTTGAATAGAACTCTGCAACAAGGGGCGTGGATCACTACTATATATACAAGGCTTGGAGGAATTATTCAAACACTTCTAAATCTTCAAAAATCAAGTTGAAGGCTCATTAAGAGGCAAGTGTGGAGGCTCGATAAGTGATGGGAAGACGAAGATGGAGGCTAAGGAACCAGTTCTTCTTTAACTCTTCAGGGATTCAAGTCAAAACATAATTGGCTGATCTTCTTCTTTATAGGGGATGATAAACCCCTAGTTGGTATTTTAGGATTAGTTTAGATTTATATTTCTTTTTTATTCAGATTCAGTTCGTTGTATGATTTTAAGACGTTGGTGTTTGATCAACGAGTTTTTAATTTGATTATCTAGTTTTTATTTTTACTTTCTATGATTGTAATAATGAGATCATGTAATAGTGGATTGTGCCGGGATCATTTAGACGATGCGTGCCACGTCTAAAATGGGATATGCCAGGTTTGGATTCAACCTTATCCTTTTGCTAATCCGTATTAGTTTTGTAGCTCTGACCGAATTGAATTGAATCGAATGAATGAAATAGAATTAGAATGAAACTAAAATACGAGTCATGATAGATTCAAACTTTAGGAATTTTGATTATCTTTTAGATTTAGAATAGTTTTTATTATTTTATTTTATTCAAATCAACCATATTTTATAATCTCAATCAAATCCTATTTCAAATTAATTTTAGATATTAATCTAAAAATACCGTAACTTAGTATATTTGTCCATGTTGGAATGATACCTAGATTTAACCACTATTCTATCAATTTCTAGTTAATTTTAAAATTTTAAATATTTATTTTGGTACGGTACAACAACGAATTAATTTTTGGCGCCGTTGTTAGGGACAAAAAGTATGGTTGCGTATTTTCAGAACATTTTTAATTTTAATTTAATTTTTAGGATTTGTTTTGATGGTTTAGGATTTTCGTATAATTTTTTTAATTACTTTTTCCTTAATTAACTGCTAGTTGCTCGACATTGAAGGAAATCCGGTGCGGGTACTGAATTTTTACCAAAACACTGTAAGTTTTTATTAATTTTTAAGTAATAAAAAAATAATAAAAAAACCCATATTTTTTTATTCTTATCCCCAATCCTTCATCCTTATCCCAAGCCCCCAAATCCCTCAAATTTCTCATCCCTATCTCTATACTATTCAATACACTCCCTAGCTTTTAGTTTTTTTTCTTTATTATTATTATTATTATTATTATTATTATTATTTATTTATTTATTTATTTTATTAAAAAAAACCATTTTATCTTGAAATTCCTTTCCACTTAGCAACTCCACCCCTATTTTGGGAGATTTTTCTTTATCATTATTCCTATCACTTCGCTATCTTTATTCACCACCAACTCCTATCCCCATCTCTCTCTCTCTATATTTTTTTTAATTTTTATTATTTTTTTCTATTCATATTATTATTATTTATATTATTAGTTTTATTATTCTAATTATTATTATTATTACTAGTATTAGTTTTTTTTCTTCCTTTTCTTTCTTTCGTTCTCCTCCTTTCATTCTTCAAAAAAAAAAAAACCCTATTTTCAAAATTATTTTGAAGGTTTTGAAATTCAAGATTGCTTGTCATTGAAGACATGTGATAACTATTTGCAGCCCATGATAATCAATTTTCTATTTTTTATGATTTTTTCAACCATTATAGGTACCTTTAATGTGCACTTCAAAGTGACTTTGTTGTTTTCTCATTTTTATGGTTTAAATTCAAAAAATTCATATGTGCATATTAAAAATTTTAAGCAGGTTTATTCAATTTTGAAACATTCAAATGTTAATGAAGAATTTGTGATACTTTATTTATCTCAATATTCTTTAACAGGCAAGGCTCAGAATTAGTTTTATTCTTTACTACCAAAATTAATCAGAACATAGCAAGAGATGCTTAAACAGTTTTTTAAGAAAAATTTTCCACCATATGAGACTCTTATTATTAAACAACAAATTATGAAATTTGCTCAAATAGAATATGACTCTTTGGCATAATGTTGAGAACAATTTTAATTTTTGTTATTATTTTGTCCATGTCTTAACTATAAAATGTGGTGTCTTATTTAATTTTTTTTACGAAGGCTTAAATTTTGAAACGCGTCATTTTATGGAAATGATATGTACTGGTGGATTTTTAAATCAAACTCCTGATGAGGCGTGGATTTATCTTGAAAATTTATTTCAAAATTCCCAGATTTGGAATGCTGATAAAATTAGTGAAATCAAATCTTATGCTTTCAAAATTGATACAACAAAGCTACTTTTAGAAATTGAAAATGTTCAAGATGAATGTGATACTTGCGCGACTTTGGGATATATAATAAATGCTAATCTAGAAACCCTAATTTCTAAGTCGATGTTCCCTAATCAAATAAATGTTACAACTATAAAAAATATTGATTTGAAAAATTACTCGGAGATGGAATAGACATATGAGGTTAATGTTAATAGTTTTCCTCAAGTATCTTCTAAATTTTTTGCTGATATGCCATCATATGAAAAGACACTTGATGAACGGTTGTCAATAGTTGTACCTTTTCAATCTGGATTTCAAAATTAAACACTTTCTATTTTTGATAATAATGAAAATATTTCTGATAAGTGTTCTGATCAATCAAAACTTGACTCCCATGATAAAATTTTAAAATCTTGGACTTACTTTGATGAGGACATATGTTCTAACTTACAAATCTGTTTATATGATCCTTATCTAGTTAATTAGAAGAACCGAAAAAGATCGATTTTTCTTCTAACGTCTTACTGAAGACGTCAAACTTAGCCCTTCTGCGAGGAAATGCAGGTTTTCATTACTTTCTTTAAGTGTTTAAAAAAAATAGTTTCTTTTTATTATCCTATGAATATTAGTCTTTATGTTCTTAAATACTTTGATATCTTTTGTGGACGTTGACATTAATATTTTTCAAGATAAGCATTTTTTTTTACAAACTTTTTAGGCCAGGTGAAATCTTAAACCCTTTTTACATTCTATGTTTGTTTTCATCCAATGAGGATATTAGATAGTTCAAGTTGGTGGTAGGCGTTTCACTTTATCAGTTTAGTTTCTGTTAAAAAAAATTGTATTTTTAAAAATTTTATTTGGAATTATGAATCTTGTACCTCGGATAAATAAAAGTGTGATTTTTGTGTTGCTAAAATTTTTATGAAAATGGACTATGGACTTATATACTCAGCTTTGATGCACTGCACACTCAGCTACTTATTTGGTTTTCATGTTAATGAATGTTGATAGTGAGAACAACTTGAAAAATAAAAAGGTAGAGACTTAATCCTTAGTGAGCTTTTGAGACTATCGTTCTTTTCTAATAAATTTTTCTACATTTACTCACATGACATTTTATTTTCTACTTGCATTAGTCGTTAATTAATCTCGTCATTTATTTATTTTGGCTAAAAATTGAGAACATTATTATAAGTTTCATTTGGAATTTTCTAAAATAAGAAGTATGCAAAGGACCATGTCAAACTTAGGACAGAATTTTAGGCTATGTTTCTATACTTGAGCCTATTCGTATTTTTGTTATTCAATTGACCATAATTCTCAATTTTTAAGCGTTTTACATGTAAGCCGTTTCTTATTTTCCTATTATATTTGAAAAGATCATGTGAATAGGTTAGTGACTACATGGGCAAAATAAAGTCTACAATCAAAAAAGGTGAAAGAGTTTGTAAAAAAAAAAAAAGAAAAAGAAAAAAATATGAGAAAAAAAGAAAAAAGAAAAGAAAAAATAGAGAAAAATATGAAAAAAGGGCAAAGAAAATGGACAATTGAATGGTAAAAAAAAAAGAAAAAAAGAGAGATGATTGAGTAAATGGCAAAATATGAAATTCCGTGGAGTGTAAAACTAAAAATTGGCTTTGAAAATGGTGAATGTGAAGAATAATTGAAGAAAATGAAGAATTGAGTGGTGCTTAGCAATTAATCTGTTTAAGGACATTATAAATACTCAACCTTAATCATAACACACATTTTACTACCTAACGCTACAACAAAAAAAAAAAACTTATTTGATCTCAAGAATAACATGGTTTAATGTGTGAAAATAATTGGTTGAAAATGACGAATGAATCACTCCATATATTATCAATAATTGGCATTTTAACTGGGAGATTAAGAGTCATTCTTTGAATTCTGCGCCTTTTTGTGTCAAAAGTATGTGGAATATATTTGATTTATTTAATATAACTTCTGCCGCATACCACGAGTGCACTTATATATAAACTTGTTTTCGTGTGTTTAATTGTGAATGATATCAAGTGAAAATTGAAGTCGAGACATAACTTTGACAGAAGTATAAACTTTAAATGTTCAGAAGCATGATATCGAGGCATGCAACTGAGTCTTTACACACTGAATTCAAATTTGTGGAAAGTTGTCTGTAAAGATGAAAATAAGCAGAAAATTGTACAAATTGATTGTCGAGGGTATGGAATTCACAATTTTAACTTAAGTTTTTTACAATGCATGTGGTTAATGTTTGTGGGTATTATTTCTAAAAATCTTCACGAGACTATAACTTGTCAACTGGGAGTAACCTAGGGGTTTAAAGGCTTATTGTATATGCTAAGTGCAATTGTGTATCCTACGAAAATGGACTTTAGTTAGGTTAGTTTAATTGTCTTTTATGTTTGCTTTGCTCAAGTACTAGCAAAATGTAAGTTGGAGGGTGTGATCGGTACATAAAAGTGCCGATTAAATCTTGCAAAGTACGCTTCGCTAAGCGTTGATTATGTGTTTACTAATATATTTTAGTAATGTTTCAGTGTTAACATAAGAAGAAGCCAGATGGTGAAAAAATTGGCTAAAATGGATCAAAAGCTACAAAAGGTCAATAATTTTAACATAGAAGTCAGAGGATCAAAACAGCATTGTTTCGGTTAGATCTCAGGACCCGATGACCCGAAACCATGAGTGGTAATACCTCAAAGTTCAAGAAATTTGGTATAAAGGTTCAACGGTGAAAAAAATAAAATTTCAAAAGAAGTTCGATAAAAAATATATGAAAAATGTGTGAAGAAAATTGATACACCTTCGCTATTTTGGTCATAATTTTTTGTACAAAATAAAATTTGATACATTGAAACGTAGACTTTCGAGGCTTCAATTTGAACATAAGAATGACCCTATTTAGACTTCGAATGAAAGAGTTATGATCAATTGAAGTCGGGATAACAACGTAGTTGCATTTTTGCAAAATTCCATTTGGACGGAAATATGAGCATCTGGATGAAGATTGACCAGAATAATTTGCGTTCGAACGAAAATATAGGCATCCAGACGAAAATGTTACTGTTGGAAAAGCATCATGACAAAAAATTTATTGCTGGAAAAGCGTCCAGACGGAACGGGACAATCAAAACTTGAATAGAATTCTGCAACAAATGGTGTGGATCACTACTATATATACAAGGCTTAGGGGAATCATTCAAACACTTCTAAATCTTCAAAAATCATATTGAAGACTCATTAAGAGGCAAGTGTGGAGGTTTGGGAAGTGACAAAAAGGCGAAGACGGAGACCCAGGAACCAGTTTTTCTTTAACTCTTCATGGATTTGAGCTAAAACATGATTGGCTGATCTTCTTCCTTCTAGGGGATGATAAACCCCTAGTCGGAATTTTAGGATTAGTTTAGATTTATATTTCTTTTTAATTCGTATTCAGTTCGTTATATGATTTTGAGCTGTTGGTGTTTGATCAACAGGTTTTCAATTTGATTATCTAGTTCTCATTTTTACTTTATGTTATTGTAATAATGAGATCATGCAACTATTATATGTTATTGTTCTTATCCAAATGTGAGATATTTTATGCTCAGATAGGATGGGTCGTGCTGGGACCACTCGGATGATGCGTGACATGTCTAAGATAGGATATGTCGAGTTTGGATTTGACCATAGCCTCTTACTAATCGTGTCAGTTTTGTAGTCGTGACCGGATGGAATTGAATCGAATGAATGAAATAGAATCTGAATGAAACTAAAATAATGGCTAAGGTAGATTCAAACGGTAGGAATTTTGATTATCTTTTAGATTTAGAATAGTTTTTATTATTTTATTCTATTCAAATTAACCATATTTTATAATTTCAATCAAATTCTATTTCAAATTAATTTTAGATATTAATCTGAAAATACCGTAACTTAACCTATTTATCCATGTTGAAACGATATCTGAATTTAACCCTTATTATAATTTTAAGATTTTAAATATTTATTTTGGTTTGGTACGATAACGAACAATTTATTTACATCTTGTTTGATGACAAGCTAGATTCAAGAGTTTAAATAAGATCATCAAACATTATTTTCTGATATCTTTTCATCAGTTCATGGTGGATCTTGAGCAAATTCTCAAAACAAAAAATCCGAGTTGAATTCTAATAGTAATCAAGCATGATTTGGTGCATGTGGATTTAACAAGAGTATGCTATGTCCGTAATTTGTGAATTTAACTTAATATGTAAAAACTCTTCTAATCAAAACTTAATTCACAGTGTTTGATTTATCTAGACTTGGATTAGTTCCATAATTTACTTGAGTTAAAATTTTTCACGTTAAAATAATTTGTCTTTTTGTGATTGTGTTTTATTTATTTGCTTTATTAGTTTTTAATGTATCAATTATTACAAATCAAATCATAAAAGAGGTTTTTCAATAAGTAAAAATCAAGAGGATAACTAAAAATTAATGTATCTCACTTTTTAAAATAGTAAATATATAAAATCTGATCAATTTGTACGAATTAATCTGATTGAAATGGTTTTAGGTTTTGAACGAGGTTTTTTATAGCTCTACAATCAAAAGTAATTCTAAATGTACACATTTTTATTGAATACCCATTTCATATATTTAATTAAATTGAAAAGTAGATGAAAATTGACCACGTGACGCACTTTCGTGCCCTTTTCTTCGACTAAGGAATCTTCCCTACCTTACTGGTCAAAATAAGATCGCTGCTTCACTTTTCTAATTCAGTGTGGACGCGTTTCTTTCTCCCATGTCATTTGGGTCCAATTAGTAATTAGTTTAAAAATTAATTTTTATTTATTTATTTATATTTTTAGTTAAAATATTAAATTAAGTTTAAATTAAGTTATTTGATAACTTAATTTTTAAGCAAATTTTTTAAAAATTAGTTATTTAGATAAAAAACTAGTATTTTTACTTTTTGTTTAAAATTGACAATTTTATTCTTTTATATATTTGATATTAACAATTATATGTGATTGGTAGTAATAGTAAATAAATTATAAATAAGAGATATTATTATTATATTTTAAAAGTGATTAGAGTTTGATTTAAATATTCTAAGAATTTGTATTTTTATTTACAATTTTAGTTTTTTAATTTTTTTTGCATTTTCAACAAAATAAAAAAAAAAAAAACTAAAATATCTAAATTGCCAATAAGGACTTACTCATTCCAGATTTTTTTTTATTTCCATTAACTATATATAAAGCAAGAATGTTTCAATGAACAGTGCATTTTTTCATCACCCATGAAAGGTCATTTTTGCCCCTTCACTCTCTTCCACCCGGTTTTGGATTTTTCCTCCTAGAATTTTCTTCTGGTTCACTCGTCCAATATTTTCGTCTACTGGATTGTTAAATTTTTAAATTAAATTTTAGCTTAATATTTAATTGTTATGAATACATTTTTATTTTTTCTCATGAACCGTTCATATTATAGAACACCTTGAAAAAATCATGCACAAGAAGAACTAAATTGATTGGCTATCAATAAATAAATTTCTTATATATTTATTTTAAATAAAGCGGACGGTCTATTCATAAAATTACATATATCATTAAAAGAAATATTAAGACACTTCATCTATAAATATCAATAAATAAATTACATATATCATTAAAATAAATTTCTCATGATCGTTTATTTTATTTTAAATAAAATAAACGATCTATTCTTAAAATCACATACCATCAAAATAAATGCTATAAGATATTACTTTGAATTTTTTGTGCGGATCGGAAGATCAGAGTCTCGGCACATAATCATGTATGATGGAAAAATAAACTTTCATACATCCATGAATATATACAACTTAAAATAGGAAAATTAAGTAGCTAATGTTAGATATCATTTAATGAAGAAAAGAAGAAAGGCAGGTGTATAAAAGGAGTAACTTTACTGCTGTAGAAGCAAATTTACATCTTGAAAAAGAATAATTATATATATGCACGCACATATATTCCTAAAATCAAATCTATGAAATTATAGAGAATAAATCAACAAACAAATTATAAAGAACTTATTACAATATATATTGGAGCAACCACCGGAAATTCAAGTGAGCAATTTTTAGATCTCATGGCAAAATGACTTCAAAACACAAACAAAAGCCAGCGTTCATAGTTTAACTATGCAATTTAGAAACCACAAAATCATAATAAGAGAGCATCAAAATGCTTATGATAGTATTCCAAAACCCATTTTCAACTATCCTAAATACACACAGCTACCCCATTTCCGAAGAGCAAGAACAATGTAAATGACACCGGGATTCTATTTGGTGTGGCGGTTGCGATTGTTAAAGGGCGAATGTGAACTTTTTTTTCCCCTCAAAATAGATGGTTAATTTTATTAATTAGAGAAGTGACCCAACGGCCTACAATCAAACAGAACAGTAGACTGCAATCATTCTGGACAAGTATCAGTCCAGGTACAACTATTCTCTAAAGATAAGCCAAATTTTACTACTTGATGCGCAGCTTGGTTGGCCGAACGTTTCACAAACGAGAAACCACATGAGAAAAATAAGAATTGAAGTTGTAGACAATCGTTAATAACGACTTCTATATCTGAGTATGAGCATATCTTATTGCGCAAGGCTTCCACCACTTGTAATGAATCCCCTTTAATAATAACATTTGCCATCTCCCATCTTCGAGCCGCTCAAAGTGCTTCTTTAACCGCCATGGCTTTCAGGATTCGAGGGTTAGTGGTGTGTAATATGCCAGGAGAGACCTGTACAACAAGCACTGAACCATCATCTGTTCTAGCGATAATCCACAAGCTTGACCGGTGGGTGGTTAGGTTTAGGGGCCGCGTCAACATTTATCTTACTTTTACCTTGCTGCGGGGGTGTCCATGTAGCCATTGTAGTACTCTGAGTTCGTGATGGCCGGTCTGCGCATCCAAAAATTCAAGCCATGAATTAACTGCCCTATTTGCCGTGATGTTGGGAGGTATTATTTGACTTTCAAAGCTCCATTTATTGCGAGCTTTCCAAATATACCACCCTACCACAGCTGCTAATGCCATAAATTCACCAAGATTCTCTGCTGCTTTGAGGCTAGTCAAAATTTCAAACCATCTTTCTATGCATGTCTGGTCCCTTCCCCATTGGTAGTGTCTCATTCGTAAAGGGGATAACGCCCACACAATATTAGCTTCTTTACAATTAAAAAGCATATGAGTCATTGTTTCCACCTCTTCGCCGCACCTTTTGTAATAAGGGTCCACCGGTAGTCCTTTTCCCATCAGATTGCCCATAACAGGAATAGTGTTATTCAGACATTTCCACAAAAATTGCTTAATCTTTCCTTGGACAGGTAGTCCCCAAATTATTTTTCAGATCGCATCCCTCCCATTGTGGCTACTTGTTTCTCCTTGTTGCAGTCTCCTAGACTCATCTAGCATTTCCTTAGCGAAGTGATATGCTGACTTGACAGAGAATTACCCATTACTAGTGTAGTGCCACACCTGTCTGTCATCACATCCATAGTCACTAATGGGTATTGAGAGGATGGCTTGCACATCTTCTGGGTTAAAAAGTGTTTGGATCAAATCAACCTTCCATTTCCTTGGGTTACCAGTGATGAGATCATGGACCTTGAGGATATTGCAGTAAGTGGGTGGGCCACCTCTTATCCTGAAAGATTTTGGTCTCAGAATCCACGGATCCTCCCAAATGCAAGCTGTTGCACCATTGCCTATCCTCCATCTCCATTCATTAGCTAAGACCCTCTTGCCCGTAATAATGCTTCGCCAGGCCCAAGACGAGGTCGTCGGGCACTTAGCCTTCCAAAATGATGTGTTCAGAAATTATTTACCTCTGAATACCTGTGTGAAAAGAGAACATGTTTCAGAAATAAGCCTCCATCCATGCTTTGTCAAAAAAGAAAGGTTGAAAGCTTCTAAATCACGAAATCCCTTGCCCCATTTATCTTTCCTTCGGTTTAGATGATCCCGTTTGACCTAGTGGATTTTTCGCTCCTCTTCTTTACTACCCCACCAAAAATTATTGATCGCCGAGTTGAGTTCCTGACAAAGCCTTTTAGGAAGAAGGAAACACTGTATTACATAGTTGGGTAAGGCTAACAATGCAGATTTTATTAAGATTTCTCGACCCACATGGCTTAGAAAAGCTTATTTCCATCCTTTTAACCGTGCAGTAGCCATTTCCTTAACATATCTGAAAACTTCACTCTTGTTCCTTCCAATAACAGACGATAGGCCCAAATATTTTCCACCTTTACTTTCTAAAGAAATATTAAGCTGGTAGTGGATATTATGTTTATCATCAACCCCCACATTAGGACTAAAAAATACAGTAGATTTCTCCTTATAAATTCTTTGCCCTGATGCTTGTTCATATTTCTGGAGTATCCTATTCAATTCCTGACAGTTCTGAACAGTGGCATGACAAAAAATGACTGAATCATCTGCAAAGAAAATGTGTGAAATTACCGGACATGACCTTCCAATATTGATTCCCTAGAAAGCTCCACGATTTTTGGCATCCTCAATAAGGTAATGAAAACCTTTGGCACATAGGAGAAATAGGTACGGGGATAATGGATCACCTTGGTGAATCCCTCTTTGTGGCATAATCGTGGCCCCCTTTTTCCCATTAATCAAAATTGAGAAAGAAACAGATGTCACACAGCTCATGATCCAGCTTACCTATTTACCATCAAACCCGAATTTCAGCATAATGGCTCAGAGATAATCCCATTCCACTCGATCATATGCTTTGGCCATATCAAGTTTGAGGGCCATCCATCCTGTCTTTCCCTACCTCCTGTTCTTCAAAGAGCGCATGATCTCATGAGATATCAGAACATTATTACTTATTTGATGACCTCCAACAAAAGCACTTTGATTCTCACCAATGATTAAAGGAAGACAAGCCCGAAGTCGATTAGCAAGCACTTTCGCGATAACTTTATATAGAACATTGCATAAGCTGATAGGTCAAAACTGTTAAGGAGTGGTAGGGTGCCGGACTTTGGGGATGAGACTAAGTAAGGTATGATTCACACTTCTCAGCATGTTCGAACTGTGGAAAAAACTTTGAACCGCTATCACCACTTCCATTCCTATGATATCCCAATAGGATTGGAAAAATAACGCTGTCATTCCATCCACGCTTGGGACTTTCGTTGGGTGCATATCAAAGAGGGCGATTTTGATCTCATCAGCAGAGACATCCTTGGTAAGGGAATTATTTATACTTGCTGTCACTTTCGGTGGGATGAGATTAATAACCTCCTCCGTCTGGTTACATTCTCCTGCTGTGAAAATCTCTTGGAAGTATCACTGGAAGCCTTCCCTAACATGTTCTGGTTCCGATGTCCATTCACCATGAGAATTTTCAATGCCAACAATCGTATTCTTCAATCGCCGTTGCTTCATCGTACCACGGAAATATGCTAAATTTTTATCCCCACATTTCAACCAGTCCACTCTAGACTTCCGTTTCCAATATTCTTCCTCCTTACTCCATTCCTCTGATAGACTCCGTTTGGCATCCCTCAATTGGTTACCATGGTCTGGAACTTCCCCGGTTTGAATTGGATGGATGATGGTTTTCCACTTATTAATCATCACTGCAAAGTTGAGGTTTCTACCTCTATTCTTTTGGCACAGCTTCTGCCTACACATCTTGATTTTTTGTTAGATTTGAAACATTTTTGATCCAGCCACATTGTTCCCCTATGCCTCCTGAATTACCTGCCTTGCCTCTTCATTTTTGGTCCATCTCGAATCAAATCGAAATGGAGGGATATTAACCTTATTAGTTGCAAACAGTTTAAGCAGTAAAGGGTTATGATCCGATCCAACCGCTTGAAAATACTCTACTTCAGCTTGTTGGTAACAATGACACCAAGAGATTGATGCCAGCACTCTGTCCAGTCGTTCTTGGATTGCCTCATCCCCTGTTCTATTGTTGTGCCATGTGAAAGGATAGCCCACTAACCCCAAGTTAGCAAGACCACATTCAGCCATGAAATTTCGAAAACCATGAAAGGAACTCTCAGCTCTAAGTAGCCCTCTCCTTTTTTCCTCATTACAGAGAATGTCATTGAAGTCCCCCCATATAATCTAATCATTGCGAAGCTACTGTTTGTAGTTTATAATTTGCCTCCATTGATCCATTCGCAGGTCCTCTTGGGCAACAAAATACACATTCAGTAACCTCCAGGTTTTTTGGGACCTATTTTCAAACACTTGCAAGTCAATATAAAAGGTCCCATACCTTTTAATTGAACATTTAATTTCGACTTCCAAAACACACTTAGACCCCCAACCCTGCCAACAGGTTCCACCCATAATAAGCCTCCCATTTTTCGTTTTAGAAAGAAAGAGCACATCTGGGAAGTGGAGTCTATTTCGCTCCTTTAGTTGGTGAATTGTCAGGGGGCTCCCCAAACCCTGACAATTTCAGGCCATCAACTTCCTTGATCCATGGGGGACCACTCCCGGCTGGTCGCCTCCACCGTCTGAATAGCTTCCACTGCTTGTTGTAAACTCCCGACTCCATTAACACTGCTTTTTTGTATTGCCTTTTACAATCCCAACCTCTACTTCCTGTAACTGCAGGTTGTCAATCCATTGTCGCTTCTGATTTAGAGGCATCCATTCTGCCTTGGCTTAATCACCGCCCAAGGGAGTTCGTCGTCCTCTGTGATGACGTGTATCAGCATGAGTCACATCCCTTTTCTTTCGCTCAAACTTATTTCGCGGCAAGCATTGAGGCTAATGTTCTGGTTCAACTGACAATTTAGTGGATCGCAAGTGGGTGACCGAATGGGTTAATGGGGTGGGTGTAGCAACTAAATGAACATCCTGACTTGGTTTAGTAGCAGCTAAAGTATTTTCGTGGAAAGTGGTTGGATGGTCAGTAGTAAGGGCGTTGTATGTGCTGACATAAATGACCAATGAGACCTTCTCCGTTGGATGTTACGTCCACACCTGATTTTCCTCCGACACAGGCTTTCCGTTCCTTCCTTTGTAGAAAATTCTCGCCTAATTTTTCTCGATTCTCTCCTTCAAATTCGAGTCCATCTTCAGCATCACAGTCGGTAGGCACGTTGCTCTTGACTGGAAGAATGTGAACTTAAACTGGCAATAATAAATAAAAACCAAGTATGATATTGCACTAACCAACTACAGCTAGATGCCTCTATAGTCACATGTGGCATAAAAAATGCAATCTTACTACAAGTAAACATAGAGCAATTAATATAAGTTGTCAATTCAAAAAAATACTTATCATAAGACAACAATTAAGAAGGAAGTAATCGGGAATATAAATTTGCAATTATCAAACACAACAAGAAAATACATATCACATGCTGGTCATCCTATAATTAATGGATTTTTTCTGCAAAAAATCCAATGAAGTTTTACCACTCTTTGCCATAACCAACTCCCTTTCACAAAGCCCATCCCAACAGTAAAACTCTTCCTCTTTCTTGAGGTTGAATTTTCCTTTAAAGAGAGGCAAGAGTAAATTAATCCTTTTCTTATATGGTCTAACACCATGTCTCTATTTTCCCAGAATAAAACACCGCAGGTACTGTGTTTTTAGTGGGGACACTAATTATGACTTGTTTTTCCAATTCTAAGAGAAGCATCCTATTAATTTCGAAATAAAAGGAAAACTCTAGAAATGATATTCTTCATAATAATTATGAAATATAAATTACGATGATGAACACGTAGCAACATCCTCTAAAGCCGAAACATCTAAAAAGTACACTATTTTTTTCTCTCTTTTTCTAAGAAAACAAGACTAAATATCCTAAACACTCTGCTTTTATTTGAATAAAATGACTTTACTACCCTTAATTAAAAAGTCAAATCTACGCTAAAAAAGGTGTTATTATATAACTTAAAAATAAAAATAAAGATATATTAAATATTTTGATAAAAAATCAAAAATAAAAAAACTAACCAAAAAACTTTCCCAAGCAATCTAGTAAAAATAATTAACATCATTGATTAATTGTAGTACATAATAGAAATTGTCAAAAAAAAAGAAAAAGAAAACCATCCATAAACAATAATCCATAATTAAAATTGATTGTACGAATATTCAATCATAATCAAAATTGGTTCTTAAGAAAATGTTCTTCCTACTTTACTCTTTTCTAAAAAATTCTATATTTTTTTGGCAGCTGAATTTATTTTTCTAGGTTATTTTGTTTGCTCATAAAGCTTTTTCTCTTTTCCTTGTTTTTTTTATGTAATGTATTCCTTTTTTCCCTTTTGTTTATTAGTTTTCACCTCACGAACTCTCTCTATTTATCTGGAGTGGATTTTTATTAGTTCACTTATATTGTTCTCTTGAGTGGATTTTTATTAGTTCACTTATATTGTTTTTCTTCAATATTTGGCTTTTTCTACCTAAGTTTTGAAAAACTAAGTCATTTGACCAAATATTCTGTAAAAAAAATTAATATAAATTAATTTCTATTTTTGTTATTTTGTTTATGGCAAATCTAGGGTGATTAGGAATGCTAGGTGTTTAGGAAGCTTATTGGGTTTAGGAAGGTTATTATTTTAGGAAGCTTTGTTTATATCTAGTTTCCTAAAAGAATATAGATATTCTTATTCATAGTCTTTTGAAGATCAAGTTTGGGTACATACAAACAAGCCTAACATACAAGCAATCAAAGCAATGCCAGAGAGCCTCGGCCAACTGACCGCTCGAGCACCCATCTGACTACTCAAGTGGAGCCCCATCGTTTTAAATTTATTAAGAGCCCTGCATGTTTGGGGTTTTAGGGATCTATATATACTTCATTAGAGGTGCACGAAACTGACTCTTAACGGGAAACAATACTGATTATCAAGGTCATATCAAGGGTTGGTTCATGTGTCAAAAATATCGAAAATCGTTCGAGAGCAAAGCATAGACGGCGTTCTAAGTTCGGACGGAGGATTCTACTAGAGAAACTGCTATGAGAATTCGTTGGAGTAGGAATCAAGAGGAGAACGATGAACGAGAATTCGGCATACAGGCTTAGGACTAAAAGATTGAGGAGTTGATAAAAAAGTCTGTAAGTTGTATTGTAATTGTTCGTGGTTTAGTGCTTGATTCTTGGACTTGGTAGTCCCGTGGTTTTTTGCCCATTGAATTTTTCGCGTAAAAATATATGCGTTTGGATTATTCTTACTGATTGTGATTCGTGTTTGTGATTGATTAAATCTCTAAAAATATTATTTTTTCAAAATAAGAAAAAATCATATTTTTCAATTGGTGTCAGAGTAGGTTCCTTTTGTTTCAAAAAGTTTTTGATTCTAATCAATCACATACATGAAATTTTCTAGAGAAGAAAACTCAACTGTTCGACCCCCATTGTTAGATTGAAGAAACTATCCTTATTGAAAAGCTCGTATGAGGGCGTTTCTCAAATCTATTAACAAGAGGGTTTGGATGACTATTGTAATTAGCTATTCCCCTCTAACTGTTAAATCTGGCGATAATATTATTTTAAAATTCACTGAACAATGGGAAAAAAGAAATTTAGACGAAGCAGGCTGGAATAGTAAGGCTATTAATGCTATTTTTAACAGTGTCACATCAGAAGAATTCAGATATATATGTACGTGTAAAATCGCTAAAAAAATATGAAATATCCTCGAAGTCACACACGAAGGCACGCCAACTGTTAAAATTTCTAAATTTTAAATGCTTACCACAAGTTTTGAAACCTTTCGTATGGAAGACAATGAGATATTTGATGAATTTTATACTAAGTTGAGTGACATAGTTAATTCTAGCTTTATACTTGGTGAAAAAATTCTTAAATCTCGCATTATTAGAAAAATCTTACGGTCACTACTTGAACGTTTTCAACCAAAAGTTACTGCTATTGAAGAAAGTAAAAATATTGATTCTTTTAGAGTAGAATAATTAGTTGAAAATCTTTAGACATTTAAATTAACTCTGCGTCAACTTAAAAAATCAAAAGGCGTTGCTTTAAAAACTTTTAAGGTTGTGTTAGAGTTTTTAGATGATGAAATTGAAATTGATAATGAGGTTATGGCATTTATAGTTAAAAAATTGAAAAAAATTATTTTAAATAAAAAATCTAACCTCAAGTCAAAATATGAACATTTTAGTGATAAAAGTAAGAATGTTGTTAAGTTTGAAAAGAAAAAAACAAAAGTTCAGAACCAGAATATACAGTGTTTTGAATATCATGGGTATGGACATACTGTAATGAATTGTTTAAAGAAACAGAAAAAAAGACAAAGTGTTCACTGTGACGTGGGATGATAAAATTGAATTATTTGACGATGGAAACGAGTCAGAACTAAAGAATGGCGAGGGTATGTTCGTTTCCTTTGCTGCTTTTACAAGATTAGGTAAGTCTGAATTATCTGATTATGAATCTAGTGCTTCTCAAAGTGATTCTGGAAAAGAAGAACCTGATTCAGGTTCTGAATCTGATGAGGGGAATGAGAAAGATCTTCAGTGGATTTATGATAAGCTTCATAGAAAAAGTTACAAAATGACGAAAGTTATCACTAAGCTAACACTGAAGGTCAAAATTATGGAAAAAGAGAATAACAATCTAAAGTCTGAACTAACTGAGTTTCAGAATTTAATTTCATAACTAAAATTTTTAAAAACCAAAATGATTAAGAAACTGATTAGTTCTGACAAATAGAGGAATGAACTCATTGAATCACGTGATTTTCTCAAAATAAAAGTTTCTAAACTTAAGTTGGAATTACAAGACTCAATAAAGCTCAAGTCTCTGTTTGAGACTAGTGAAGCTAAAGTTAAATTGTTGGAAACTGATTTAGCAACTGCTAATACCACTCTAAAAAAATTGGATGCGAGCTCCCTGAGTTTGGAAGATATCTTAAGCGTCCAAAAAGTGACGACAAACCGAACTGGGTTAGTATACATGAAAAGTACATCTGGATCACATTATAAAGGTAAAATCAACTTTCTGAAAGCTGTCAGCATGCCTATAGGTAAGGAAAGTGTTTTGAAAAAGTCTAAGTAAATCAGGACCGAATTCTCAGGAAAACTTGTTCAAAAACTTTTACCAAAATCAACTGATTTTTAAAATTTGTCCCTACTTGTCATTTTTGTGGTATTATTGGACATATTAGACATTTTTGCAAAAAAATAAAATTACTGTCTACCTATCAAAATGGAAAAAAATCTAAAAAATTGCATGATCAAATCAAATAGTTGCATAATAAAACTCTCGGCCAGGTAAGCACTCGAGCCAGCTCTCTGAGCGATCGAGAGGCCAATTGGCAGAGATATAGGAAAGCTCAGTAGCAATCGTGCGCTCGAGCGGACAACTGACAGTGACCATATTTTGGACAGAAATCCAGCACTCAAACCAAACCTTTTCTTAAAATACATGCTGTCTGCGTTTGGAAATTTGATTTGAAATGCAATGTTGTTCACATAGTTTTAAAAACTCAAAATTCTTTCATGTGGTATTTAGACACTGGGTGTTCCTGACATATGTTAGGAGATAAGTCCTTACTCTCAAGTATTGATCAATACGATGGAGGACTTGCCACATTTGGGGATGAAAACTCATCCAAAATTATTGGAAGAGGATCCATTGACTCTCCAGGGTTACCCAAATTGGATAATGTCCTTCTTGTAGACGGCTTAAAAGAAAATTTACTTAACATTAGTCAGATGTGCGACACACACAATGAAGTTCATTTTACTAAAACTGAATGTCTAATTTTATGTAAAAAGGAAAAAACTGTTATTCATGGTGTTCGAACTTCTGACAACTGCTATGGAATTTTGCCTAAAATCGATCACATATGTCATTCTACTAAAATTGATGAAACAGAATTGTGGTATCATCGTTTGGGTCATATTAATTAAAAGGATCTTTCCAGGCTTGCAAATTTTGAATTGGTTAAAGGCATTCCAAAACTGATCAGCAATACAAAAGTTGTGTGTGTACCTTGCAATTAGGTAAACAAATTAAAATCTCTAACAAGAAAATAAATCAGCTTGCTACTCAATATTCTCTGCAACTTTTCTACATAGATTTTATGGGTCTTACTAGAACAAAGAGTATATGTGACAAAAAATATATCTTTCTTGTAGTATATGACTTTTCTAGGTTTATCTGAGTAAACTTTTTATGTGAGAAATCTAACATGTTTGCTATTTTTAAATTTTCATGTCTTAGATTAAATAATGAGCAGGAAGAAAAAATCAGCACATCATTAAGATCAGTTCAGATCATAGTAAGGAATTTGAGAACTCTGAATTGTCAACCTTTTGTGATGAACAGGGAATTCAACATGAGTTTTTCGCCCCTAAAACACCACAATAGAATAGTGTAGTTGAATGAAAAAATAGAGTGGTATAGAAGATGGCCATTGTTATACTTCATGGTAAAAATATTCCTCTTAGGTTTTTGGCTGAGGCCGTAAATATTGCTTGCTATGTTATATATTGAGTGTATTTATGACCTGGCATCAAACAGACTGCTTGTTAGTTATGGAAAGGTAGGAAGCTAAATGGAAAATACTTCAAAACTTTTGGGAGCAAATATTACATTTTAAAAGATCATGAACAATTAACAGGAACTTATAGAGTTTAACATGAATAATTAGAGGTTATAGAGTTTATAATGTCCGTACTTGTACTGTTATGGAATCTGTTAATATAGTTGTTGATGATACAGGAACTTCAGAAGAGGCACTGATACCAGAAGGAGATCAGACTAATTCTCAAATACGTGATGAGCCTATTTAGCCCACCTCTCTTAAACAATCAGTGGATGCATATTTTGAAAGTATGACGATTCTAGAGGAGCAAGTAGTTTTGGAACCTTCCTTACGTGTAAAGCTAAATCATCCATTGGATCAAGTGATTAGAGAGGTAACAAAACTAATGATGACACGCCGACAAATGCGTAATCAAGTAAGTCATCTATGTTATCTGTCTCTGATTGAGCAAAAAAAATGTCAAAGAGGCTCTGACTGACGATTGTTGGGTGAATGCTAAGCATGAAAAACTCAAACAATTTGTCCGGATTGATGTTTGGGAATTAGTGCCTAGACTTGAGAATATAAATGTTATTGGCACTTAGTGGATTTTTAAAAACAAATCTGATGAATAAGGGGTTGTTGTGAGAAATAAAACTATGCTTGTGGCACAAGGGTACATACAAGTAGAGGGAATAGATTTTAAAGAAACCTTTACTCCCGTGGCTACATTAGAATCTATTCATATTTTTCTTGCTGTAGCCAGTTTTTTAAATTTCAAACTACACCAAATTGATGTAAAAAGTACCTTCTTAAATAGCTAGCTGAAATAAGTTACTTATGCTGAACAGTCTAAAAGTTTGGAGGATCCACACTATCCCAATCATGTATACAAGCTCAAAAGAGCTTTGTATGGGCTGAAACAAGCCCCCTAAGCATGGTATGAATGTCTAACTACCTTCTTGGTTAATCATGATTTTATAAGATGAAGTGTGGATAAGACTCTTTTCTTCAAAAGGGACAAGAATGATATTTTAGTCGCACAAATATATGTTGATGATATTATGTCTGGATCTACTTGTGAGTCTCTTGTCCTTTCATTTTCTGAATGCATGCAGAAGGAATTTGAAATCAGTATGATAGGTGAACTAAATTTCTTCCTAGGTTTACAGGTTAAACAGTTTGACGATGGGATTTTCATTTCATAATCAAAATGTGCTAAAAACTTGATTAAGAGGTTTAAACTGGAATCTACCAAACCTATTCGAACCCCTATGAGTACATCTGTGAAATTGTAAAAAGATGAAAAAAGCAAAAATGTTGATCAAACTATGTTCAGAAGTATGATAAGGAGTCCCTTGTATCTCATAGCTAGTAGACCTGATATTGCATTCAGTGTAGAAATTTATGCATGTTATCGGTATAACCCTAAGGAATCACATTTAACTACCGTTAAACGAATTATTTGATATGTGAATTCCATTGTTGAATTTGGTATTTGATTTTCCAAAGATACTAACTTAAATATCGCAGACTTTTCTAATGCCGATTGGGCTAGATGTGCAGATGACAGAAAAAGTACATCAAGAGATTGCTTTTACATTGGTAACAATCTGGTTTCTTGGCATAGTAAGAAACAAAGTGCTATCTCATTGTCTACAGCCGAGGCTGAATATATAGCTGCTGGTAGCTATTGTACTCAATTATTGT
The DNA here is from genome assembly GCA_034768845.1 of Heliamphora exappendiculata. Lineage (NCBI taxonomy): Eukaryota > Viridiplantae > Streptophyta > Magnoliopsida > Ericales > Sarraceniaceae > Heliamphora > Heliamphora exappendiculata. Next base: position 6,387 of record JAOTRH010469230.1, on the reverse strand, counting down.
GGATGAAACAAATTCTTTCAGATTATGATCTTGTCCAAGAGTCTGTAATTATCTACTGTGATAATACGAGTGCTATTAACATCTCAAGGAATCTTGTTCAACACTCTACGACTAAGCACATAGACATAAGGCGCCATTTCATTCGTCAGTTAGTTGAGGATGATATTATCACTTTTGAATACATTGACACTAAAAGACAACTGGCTGATTTGTTAACAAAACCTCTTGAAGAACTTCGGTTTGAATTTTTTAGGAAATCAATTGGCATTGGCATTTTGAGTTAAAAAAAATTCATTCTAGAAGGATAATCATGTGTGAAACTTTCTAAAATACTGTTTGATAAATTATTATCAGAAAAACTATGCAAGTTAAAATTATTGTGCATCTTTGAAATGTTTTTTCTCGTAATAATTACGATATGTGCGGTTAAATATACATGTATCACGCACTAGATACTGGTTAAGAAAATACTATTTGATTGACCACTACAATGAAATTTCATTGTCGATGTTGATGTCTATAACCACCCCCATCTGATTATTTCTCCATTACTCTTCTCTCACTCAGAATTGTGTGTTGCAATGCTTACAAAAATGGCTACCTATATAAACCTTACTTTTTCGTTTGTTATATTGTGAAAGCCGCGTGTTATGCTACCTTTTATCTTGTTTGTGAAAATAACTATCTATTTGAATCATGCTTTCTCGTTCACGTAAGTGTGTCAGTCGCCATGTTTGTAACTGCAATTGTTCCTTAATGATGTTGGAAATGGTTACCTATGCGAACCTTACTTTTTCGTTCATATTAGTGAAAAAGCCAGCAAAAAATAGCATTTTTTTATATATTTAGTTCTTTATGAGGAAGAGCTTCCGTATTTCTTCAACAGATATACATTGGGACTTTACTTGGTTTGATTTCAAACTGTGTGATTTGACTACCTTCTAGTTGTGCCTATTGTATATTGATCACTCATATTTTAACTATTATACTTGAAAATGCTTTTCAAAGGTTTGAAGTACGACTTATATCAGTTCTCTTGGACATGGTTTTGTGACTTTATTTTCCATGTTTCATGTTGGTTTATTCTGATCTGTTTGAGTTTGTTTGTTACAGTTTTTGTTCTTTTCTTATTTTTTTGGTTTTGTCAATATGTGCTGTAAGATGCCTATGTCAAGTATTCCTCTCAAAATCTCTGATTGCTTCATCAGGTTTACTCGACTAGTTCACCGCTCGAGCAGCCTTCTGTGCACTTGAGTGGGCCTACAAGCTTTTGTACCTCGGGTTATTGTGCACTCGAGTGGCCCTCTGTGAGCTCGAGTGGAGTTAGCTTCGACCCTTGCACCGCTCAAGCGAGGTACTGAGCACTCGAGCAGACTGTCACGACCCTGTTAATAAAAACAGAGCGCTGGTTTTTTTTCTGAAACTCTTCTCCTTCTCTTCAAAAACTCTCGGCGTTCCTCTCCTTTAACTCACCTTTGGAACAATCTCAACTTGTGAAGCCTTGATTTCATTCTCCTGCATCCAAGGTAAGTGGTCAAATCTTCCATTTTTTTCATCTCATGTGTTTCGATTTTCACCAAAGGGGTTGGTTCTTGATCTTGTTTCATTCTCTAATGGTGGAATGCTTGCTATAACCAAGTTTTGCCCATGAATGTGTTTCAGTTTACGATCCTAGATTGTGTTTTCTTTAACAACCACGGGGAACTTGGTTTGTTTCGTCGGGTTAGTCATTCCTAGGGTTTCGTTTCTTAGGGTTTGAGTGTTCTCGTTTAATTTGGTTTGATTGTTGTTGTTGTTTCACTCTCTCATGGTCTCTCAACATGCATTTTCGATGTGTTGAGAATGCGAGTTTGTTGTCAGTCTCTTTCCTAGGGTTTATCTTGACACCGCTCGAGCAGGGTTCTGAGCGCTTGAGCGGACTTGTTCTTCATATATTGCTCTTGCACATCACATACTCAACATATTTTTCATATGTTCTTGTCTAAGTTTATGATACCATCCTATGATACATTTTTCATGCTTGGTTTGTACTTATTAGTGTTGATGCTTTGTGATGCTTGCTAACGCATCCTTTCTTTTGATCATGTGATCTTGAAGCAAATTTAGAGTTGTTATCTTGAGTTTATTGTTTATGTTTCATATGCACTAATCTTGTTGGTTTGCAATAGTTTTGAGTGCATATGATTATTCTGTGAGTTGAACTTCCCCTTTGTTTCTTACATAACTCATTATTGCTTAGTTTTGATGTGTTTTTACAGGAACATGCCTCCTCGTACCAAGAAGATTGTAGGTGGGTCTCAGGCACAGTATGATAAAAATCGTTTCCTGTCACTTGAAGCTGAAGAGAAGTTTCATCATCTATTCGCTGATAGACCATTCTCCTTGAGAAGAAGGTAATCGTATCATATTTTGTCGAGTTTGGGATTCCCCACATCTTTGAACAACTAGGTTGGACTCCTTTTCTTCAAGTTGAAGGGGAAGTCTATGTTGATCTTGTTAGAAAATTTTATTCAAACATGTATGACCTTGAAACCCGTTGGTTTACTTTTAACTCTTATGTTCGGGGAAACCAAATTCTCATGAACCCCACTTCTCTTGTTGCCCATATGAGGTACAACAGCCCACCTGTGTCTGACTATCCACCCCTTCTCCCTAATCACAGTTGGTCTTTCTTTGAGATCCCCACCACTTTGTGTGGCAAACCATGCAAATGGGCTTGTGGTATTCTCTTCCAACAAGAACTCACCTCCACATTTCAGTTATCGAACATTGTTGTTAGTGCCAACATTCATCCTAGGGTACATGTCTCTAATCTCAATCAAGAGAGAGGTTTAGAATTATTTCTTATCAGTCAGGCTCGGCGCATAGATTTAGCGCATATCTTTCTTCAGTCTATGCTCAAGGTTGCCCATGGCAATAAAAATGTCGCCCTTCCATATGGACTATTTATCACCAACTTTCTTAAGTCCCTTCACTCGTTTCACCCTCTTGTCGGACTCCATATTATGCACATCTCTAAGTCTATCACTCGTTGTACACACTCACAGAGTGTTAGCCATATACTAACTCCTGTTGCTCTCTCTGATTTTGAGGATGAGGAGACGGATCCTAATGATATCCCGAGTGCCTCCACTCCACCTGCACCTGAGGGGGAGTCTTTATAGTCCTTTGTTGCTGCTCGACTGGATTCCCTTGAGGCTAGAGTGGACAGTCTTTAGCAGCTTATGATTTCCCATTTCGATTAGTTGGAGTTTCTTCTTTGGGGTTTGCCTTCTGGTGGTGCTCCTTAGTGTCTTCTAGGTGACACAAAGGGGGAGTATGCAGATATTTTAACCACTTCTTGGGGCTCTTTACTGTTGATACTATGGTTGGTTTACATTGGTTGCTTTATGTTTTTTTGGATGATGACAGTTTCTTTGTTTTTTGGAGATATATTGTTCGCGGTCACAGGATGAGTATTTTTAGTCTTGGTTGGTATGTTTGGTTTGTGACATGTCGTATATTTTTCTTGGGGGTACATTGGGTTTTGATACATATCATTGGTTTAATGCTTATATCTTCTTGGATACATTGCTATATGGTGGCTTGGATTTTTTTTTCTTTAATGGATTGAGGGTTATCTTGTGGTTGCTTGTTTGTTTTGAAGGGATGGAAGAAGAAATGTGTTTTTAGCTTTTGAACATCTTGAGTGGTCTTGGTCTTTTTAGTTAGGCTATGTGTGTTGTGTTCATATGGACTTGTCAAGGGAGAAATTGTAAAGAAATTAATATAAATTAATTTTTATTTTTTTTATTTTATTTATGGTAAATCCAGGGTGATTAAGAATGTTAGGTGTTTAGGAAGCTTTTTGTGCTTAGGAAGCTTATTGGGTTTAGGAAGTTATATATATATATATATAGTTTCCTAAAAGAATATAGACATCCTTATTCATAGTCTTTAGAAGATCAAGTTGGGGTATATACAGGCAAGCCTAACATACAAGCAATCAAAGCAATGCCAGAGAGCCTCAGCCAACTAACCGCTTGAGCGCCTATTTGACCCCTCGAGTGGATCCCAGGTGTTTTAAATTTATTAAGAGCCCTTCCTGTCTAGAGTTTTGGGGATCTATGTATAGATCATTAGAGGTGCACGAAATTGATTCCTGACGGGGAACAATACTAAGTATCAAGATCATATAAAGGGTTAGTTTGTTTGTCAAAAACATCAAAGATTGTTCGAGAGCAAAGCTTATACGGCATTCTAAGTTTCGACAAAAAATTCTGCCGGAGAAGTTGTTGCGATGATTCGTTGCAGTAGGAATCAAGAGTAGAACGGTGAACAAGGATTCAACATACAAGTTTAGAACTAGAAGATTGAAAAATCAATCATAAAGTCTGTAAATTGTATTGTAATTGTTCATGGTTTAGTGCTTGATTCTTCGACTTGGTAGTTCCGTGATTGTTTACTTGTTGAATTTTTCACGTAAAAATATTTGTGTTATGGGTTCTTCTTATTGGTTGTGATTCGTGCTTGTGATTGATTAAATCTCTAAAAGTATTATTTTTTCAAAATAAGGAAAAATCATATTTTTCATATTCTTTATCTGTCCTATAAATTGAAATGTCTTATAAGAGACTTATAAGAGACTCACAATTGGTTGACGAACCTTGTGCATGACTAAAGGTATATATAATTAATTTTCTCTCAGTCAAGTTTGAAATGGAGATCAATAGGAGGTGGATAACGTATTTGAGAACAGAATAGGTAAACCCCACATGAGAAACTGAAATAATCCATTTGGGAGAGACTGAGCAATCATAGATTATTCTCTTCAGATTAGATTGATGGTGGAATAAGGTTTAACAACACCACCAGTGGCTGAACATCTTGGAGCGAACCTTATTTCATACATTACATAATCTCAACCAAAACCAGAGCGAGCCATATACGAATTATAGATAACCCTGAGATTTGATATGTAAAAGAGTAGTTCAATTCCCCCCTCCTCTCTATAAAATGCTACCTAATCTCTTTGTACTTTACTATGACTACTTTGACTAAATATAGTAAACTTTTGTTACATAAACTACCTGTTAACCCAGTATGATTGTTTTGATTAAATATGTTATATTATATTTTGTTCCATAATTGTTTTTATAATTTTTTAAAATTTATAATAAAAAGAATTTGATATTAAATTATATTTATAATAAAATTATATTTAATGTTTCGGGCATTTAGTGGCGCGCGTTGCGCGTGCTGCTCGCACTCTAGTTTTTATATCAAAGCAAATCAGCGTGTATTTGGTTTAATTTTTTTTTGTAAAAAATTAAATATAAAAATATTTATAAAAAATTCAATTAATTACAATGATTGACTAAATAAGTGAGTTTTTAATATACTTTTAACCAATAAGCTTTTAAAAAAGTTAGGCCAAACAGAGTCTCAATCTTACATAATTTATATTAATATAACTTTTAAAAATATTTTGAAAAATAAATATAAAAGTATAAGTATTATTAAAAATAGATCTAACTCAACTTTAGGGGGTTGATATTGCTTTTCAACAACTTTTATTTATTATTAAAAGGTGTGGGGTAATATTTACTATAATTTATGCGTTTTGCTTTAATACAAATAAATAATTTTACAAAATTAGATTTTAAGGTTTTTGTATTTTACTTTTAATAATTCATTTTATTATAAGTAAGCCATGGATGTTTTAAAATGTTAAAAAAGTTAATTTTTTCAGAAGTTTTCTAGTCTTTAGTAAACTTCCAAACTTTGATTTGATTTTTTTGTTTTATTTTATTTTATAGATTCATTTAGTGAAGATTACTGAAAGATTTGAATAAAAAATTTTAAAAATAACAAGAAAAACTAAATCTTCAACTAAAATTTATTTATTCTTTATCATGACAGAACTTACTTCAATTGTGATCAATTTTATTTTACTTTATGTATTTTTTAATTAGTAATAATAAAAAATATTTTAGTGAGGATAGTAAAAACTGACTAAAAATAAAAAAATAAAAAATGAAAATCAAACAGTTAAGAATTTAATTATCTAATCATTTAAATTAAATTTCCTAATTTTTATTTGACAAACCAGGGCTTATTATAATTGTAAAACTCCTAATTCGTTTAAAATTCTTGTGGTTGGATAATCTTAGAATTCTTAATTTGTTTAGGATTTTTAGAGTCACTTAATTGAATTGTGAGTCTTAGAAGGGTTATGAGTCTTTGTGCAGAATTCTATTCAAATCAAAAGACTGAAGTACATATTGGGAATGTATACTAAAAAATTATGTTTTTTATGATTTTATTCTGAATCCCTAGCATATTAATGAGAAACAATTTGAGATGATTTTGCATTTATGATTTCATATTTATATTTGTGATGTATGA
>JAOTRH010469221.1:0-27210 GCA_034768845.1 Heliamphora exappendiculata | reverse complement strand
TTGTTCAAAATGTGTTAACACTTTTATTTTAAAAATATAAAATATTATCCATTTAAAATCATTTATTCTTAAAAAATGAAATATGAAAATTATCAAAATCAAATTAAAAGGCCATTGGACTAACAATCTCATCTTTTTTTATTTATTATTACAACCATATTTACATTTTTTAGAAAATAATTTAAAATATTTTTCAACAAGGGTTCTCCCCTTATCGATATACCTTAAACAATAAAAGCAATTATAGAGACTAGGCATAACTCAAAGTGAAAACATACAGTTTTTAATCATAATTTGTACAAGAGATTAAGAAGCAATTAGAATTTATTCTAATTTGTGCAAAACAGTGAATGTGTAAAATGATTTAACCAATTACATCTAATTTCATATGTTATCCATTCAATACACATTCATACCCAAAAGAATAAGATGTAATGAATAGATATAAGAGCAATTGTGAAACCATTCATCCGAGACAAAAATTGTTTAAACATTCATAACATTCAAAGTATTCATCCAACAAATAACCCATCAAACCAAGAGAAATGTATATTAAAAAAATTACAGCTTATTCATTCAAAAGCTTAAAAGAAATGTTTGAAACTCCCTTTCACTTCTTCACTTCTTCTTTTTCATCTCTCCTTGTCTCTATTGTAATCACTCCACTTTTGGAATTAGCAAAAAAATGTGAGGCTATTGGTCGTCCATGAATCGTTTAAACTCCTTCTTGGCCTTGGCTTTGTCCATACTAGCATAAGCTCGTTCCTTTGCCGCACGTGCTCGTTCAACCTTGGCTTCACCCGCTGCCAAGGCTTCCCATTGTGCTGCCAAAACAAGGTCAGTTTCCCTTTTAAGGCGTGTGACCTTTTCCTCTTTGGTTTCTTTGGGCTTAAACTGTTTAGCCCAAGTTTTCTTGATCCATTGGAAGTGTTCTTCCACCTTCTGAGCATTTTCATGGACGGTGGTGACGATACCTTGATCGTATTCTTTGCGTACTTGATGTAGAATGGCCTTGTTGCAATTTACAACGGATGTAATATTTTCATCCATGGTTTTGCAAAGGGCCCTCCCTACATCGGTAGCATTTTCTACGCCGCGTCTGAGGCTGCAGTTTGTTTTATCAAGGTGTTTTACTTTCTCAGAGAGGGAAGATATGGTATGATGCAAGTCAAAGAAATCTGAATCGACTTTGGCCTGGAAGAGTGTAATTTTTGAACACAAAGAGTTGATTGAAGAAAGAACTTCAGAAAGATTCACTTGAACAGGAACAGAGGATGATGATGATGCAACAGGGGGAACAAGGATTGATGTGGTGTGAGGAGGAGCTGAGTGAGATGGACCAAGAGTATCAAAAGGTCCACTGTGATCGGGTCTAGCTGGTGGTGAGTCAAGGTTACTGGGGATGGAGGATACATCACAAGGAGGGGGAGGAGGAGTCTTGACAGATGATGGGGTACCTCTACGAATGGTGGTCCAAGTATCATTCACATATGCAATTTGCATATGTTTTAGGGAGGACTTGCCATAGAGATCGTGTTTAGAAAAGGCAATGGCATTTTCCTCAGAGAGATTGACTTTAAAGTGTCGAAACACTTTTGTCAAGTACATCCCTTGTGGCAGAGATGAATTTTTCTTGCCATGAGAGTGGAACATATGAGAAATGAAAAAAAATCCTAGGTTTAGATTTTTCTTTTCCAAAATACACCATATAATGAATATGTGCATGTAGGATACATCACGAAATTTTCCCATCTGAGGAAGAAAAATCTAGTTGACCATATGGTGAAGAATGCGCATTTCAGGTTTTAAGGTGTTAGCCTCTAAGGGCTTTGAGGGGTCGATTTCATCATTTTTGAAAATATTTTTTACAGATTCTTCAAAAGAGAAGCCTTCAAACTCAATAGGTTTTTGACTGTGCCAAACGCAAATGTCACCAAGAAAAATGTCCAGAATCTCATTGAGTGAAGATGGGGTCAAAGTAATGTCTACACCATTTACCCAAGTGGTAATGGTGGTGGAAGGAATGAGTGAAATGTGCATGTGAGCAAAAAATAATTTGACTAAGGTGGGGTAGTGAGGCTCTTGGATCTGTAGTAGCCTTTTCCATCCAAGGTTGGAGAAGAGATCCTTAAACCTCATCTCAACCGAGTCAAAGAAATTAAAATCTATAGAATGGCCAGGGCATATTTTTCGATTCACAAAGGAAGAAAAATAAAGTTGACGAGATTTAGGAGTTTGAAAAGAAATTACCTCAGATGAGGCAACGTTTTGTGGGATGGAGGTTGTTGCAGTCGCCGTCATAGTCGTCTTCTTCCGTTTTGACGTCCTAGGGCTTGAAGGTCCATCGTCAATGGATCGTTTAGATCCTTTGCCCATCGTCTTTGGTGGCATTTTGATGGATTTGGAATTGGATTTGAGAAGAAGAGGAAAGGTCGACTCAGGGTTTGAGGAAGAGAAGGCGGGAGACGAACGGTTTATAAAGAGTGAGAGAGGGAAACGAAATGACGTTTTAGGGACCGACGCATCTTTCTATAGACGTAACGATTTGTGTCGACACAATTTTAATTTGGCGTCGACACATTTCGTGTCAAGTGTGGGTATCGAAATAGAGAGATAGTGTCAACAGAATTTCAGTTGGTGTCGACACTGTTTGGCCATTGGGTCGACCCAGTTAAGATTGGTGTCGACACTAGTTTACCTAGAGTCAGGAAAAACTATGGTGTCGACACTGAATAGAATGGTGTCGACACTTTTGTTCCCAGTGTCACTTTTATACAGTTTTGTGTCGATACTTCACACATTTGTGTCGACACTTTTTCAAGTTGTGTCGACACATTTTCACATTCAAGAAAGAATATCGAGCATATTGAAATGCAATAAAAAAATATGGTTAGTATGGCATATAAATCATCAATTTGGAGCACATAGCATACCAAGTTCTCTTCTAATAAAGCATATTCTTTCTTTATTTAAAATTTTTGTGAAAATGTCCGCTAACTGGTAATCGGTACCTATAAATTCAAGTTCAATATTTTCTTTTTACACATGATCTCTTATAAAATGATGTCTAATTTCTATGTGCTTTATTCTTGAGTGTTGTATAGGATTCTTGGATATGGTGATTGCACTTGTATTATCACATTTAATAGGGATATGACCTAGCTGAAAACTATAGTCCTCTAATTGTTGTTTCATCTAAAAAACTTTTGCGCAACAGCTTCCAGCTGCAATATACTCGGCCTCGGCTGTAGACAAGGCCACTGAGTTTTGCTTCTTGCTGAACCAAGAGATTAGTGAGTGTCCTAGAAATTGAAAAATACCACTTGTACTTTTCCTATCTACTTTGCATCTGACAAAATCAGCATTCGTATAGCCAAATAATTCAAAGGTTATTCCTCCAGGATAAAATAATTCTAAGTTTTGTGTTCCTAAGAGATATCTAAGGATGTGCTTAATAGCGGACACATGTGATTCTTTAGGATTAGATTGAAATCTAGCACACATACAAACACTGAACATTATATCCGGTCTACTAGCAGTTAAATATAAGAGGAATTCAATCATACCTCCATAACGCTTTTCATCCACTGCTTTACCATCTTCATCCTTATCAAGTTTTGTGGTAGAACACATTGGAGTTCCCATAGGCTTTACTTTCAGTATGTCAAACCTCTTTAATATGTCCATTGTGTATTTGGCTTGATTGATGTAGATTCCTTCTTGAGATTGTTTGATTTGAAGACCAAGAAAATAATTGAGCTCACTCATCATGCTCATTTCGAGTTCTCCCTGCATACACTTAGCAAAGTCCTTGCAAAGAGATTCGTTAGTTGCATAAAAAATTATATTATCTACATAAATTTGTACAACTAGCAGTCATTTTCTTGAGACTTGATAAAAAGGGTGGTATCAATTTTTTCTTTAGAAAACTCATTTTTAATCAAAAATTTGCTGAGCCTTTCATACCAAGCTCTTGGTGCTTGTTTTAAATCATAGAGAGCTTTGGTAAGTTTGTAAACATGATTTGAAAATTTAGATTTTCAAAGCCAGGAGGTTGTTTCACATAAACTTTCTCCTAGATAAAACCATTAAAAAAGGCACTCTTGACATCCATTTGATAGAGTTTAAAAATTTTAAAGCATGCAAAAGTAAACAACATTCTAATGGCTTCAAGCCTAGCCACAGGAGCAAAAGTCTCATCAAAATCGATGCATCTTTCTTGATTGTAACCTTAGGCTGCCAATCGAGTTTTGTTCCTAAAAACTACTCTATTTTCATCTATTTTATTTCTAAAAATCTATTTTGTACCAGTAATAGAGTGTTCTTTAGGTCTTGGGACTAAAGTCCAAACTTTATTTCTTTCAAATTGGTTTAGCTCTTCTTGCACAGCTAAGATCCAAAATTTATGGTTTTTAGCTTTCTCAAAATATTTTGGTTCAGTCTGAGAAAGAAATGCTAAATTTTTACAAATATTTTATAGAGAAAAGCGAGTTTTGATACATTGAGATGGATCACCAATGATTAGATCTTTTGGGTGACCATGTGCGTACCTCCATTTTTTAGGTAATTCTGAATTTTATGAAATTTCAGACTCTGCAATCTGCTGGACTACATTGTGCTGAGAATTTAAAGCTTCCTCTTGATTTGGATCTTTTTTATCTTTGATGAAGATATTTTCAACACTTTTTTCTATATCTAAAAGGTTATCTTCACAATTTTTTTTTGAAAAATCAATGTTAGCTTCATAAAAAATAACATGTATAGATTCTTCAACAACTAGGGTCCTTTTGTTGAAAACTCTATACGCTTTGCTAGATATAGAATATCTTGAAAAAATACCTTCATCAGATTTTGCATCGAACTTTCCCAAAAGTTTTTTGTTGTTGTTTAAAATAAAATATTTGCACCCAAAAGCGTAAAAATAGCTGATATTAGGTTTTCTTCCATTCCATAGCTCATATAGAATTTTCTTGAGAGATGCTCTTTTCATAGCTCTGTTTATGATAAAGAAAGTAGTGTTTATAGCCTCGGCCCGAAAGTATCTTGGTAGATTATTTTCAAAGAGCATGGTTCTAGCCATATTTTCTAATGTCCTATTTTTCTCTCAATAACTCTATTTTGTTGAGGGGTTCTAGGAGTAGAAAAATTATGGTTAATACCATTTTTATCACAAAATTTTTTAAAATTTTTATTTTTAAATTCCCTACCATGATCACTTCAGATACTTGTGATTTGAAAACTTTTTTTTATTTTGAACTCTCCGAGACAGTTTTAAAAAAGAGGCAAATGCTTAATCCTTATGAGCTAAGAATAGCACCCAAGTGTATCTAGTGAAGTCATCTACAATAATAAAGGCATATCTTTTGCCTCCAAGGCTTAAAGTTCTTGTTGGAGCAAATAAGTCTATGTGCAATAGTTGTAATGGACTAAAAGTTGAAATCTCACTTTTAGAATGAAAGGAACTTCTAATTTGTTTGCCTTGTTGACATGCATCACACACTTTGTCTTTTTCAAATTTGATTAGGGGTAACCAAATCACTAATTAATTTTTCAAAAGTTTAGAAATCAAATTCGTGTGTGCATGTCCAAGCCTTCTATGCCATAATCAACTATTATCACTCAAGGTGGCTAAACACTTGGTGTCATTCTTAAAAAGATCATTTAGAGTAAATGTATAAATATTTTCATGCCTATGACCTTCAAGAATAACTTTGTTATTGATTAAATCTTCAATAACACACTTTGCATGATCAAACACAACTTTGTAGCATTTGTCACGAAGTTGGCTTATACTAAGAAGGTTATGTTTCAAACCATCAACAAGCAAAATATTTTCAATAGAAAGGGAAGAAATTTTACCAATACAGCTAATTCCTATAATTTTTCCTTTGTTATTGTCTCCAAATGTCATAAATCCATCATCTTTTGGCTTAAGAGATGCAAACATCGATTTGTTGTCTGTCATATATTGTGAGCAAGCACTATCGAGGTACCATATCTTTTCCTTGAATGAGGATTTGAGACACACCTACAAGGAGAATCAAGTTTTGATTTTTAGTACCCAAATTTTCTTGGGTCCTTTCATGTTTGTTTCTTGAGTGTGTGTTCCTTTAAGAACCTAAGCCTTCTTAACAGAAATATTTAAGATTTTTTTATGTAGACGGTGGGTGAGAATGTGTTCATGCTCATAACAGTGAAAGCAAGTAGCATTTGAATGATTCGATGATGCATTGAGAAATATGTTGCTCAAGAGTTTTTGTTTCTTCTTGGGCTTATAACTAATTCTAACTTTATCAAAAACACATTTTTGCATCCCAAGAAGTTTATCCAAATTTTTTTTTCCTTGAGTGAACTTATAAACAGTGTTTGTAAGATCCTCAACTCTTTCATTCAAAATCTAGTTTTAATTTTTCAGATCAGAGACTTGTTTTGAGATCTTTTACTTTTTAAAGTCTCTATTTCAGTTGAGGAGAAAAGAACTAATTTTTTTAGAATAGAATTCTTAGCACCTAATTTTCTCAATTCATCATACAAATTTTCAAAAGTATTTTGCAGTTCTTCTAATGAAAAAAAAATAGAAGTTACCTCATCATCTTCTCTAGCCATAAGGCATAGATTGGCAACTTCATTTTCTTTCTTTTCATCCTCAAAACTACTGTCATCGCTTTCGCCCCAAGCTGCAATCATAGCTTTCTTGAAACCTTTCTTGAATTGCTTCTTGAATTGAGAGCATTCAGCTTTGACGTGTCTAGGCTTCTTGCATTCGTAGCAGATTATCTTATCCTTCTTGTATTCTGCTTTGAATATGCTGGAATCACCTTTGAACTTATTTGGTTCTCCCTTGTATCCTTCCTTCTTGAAGAATTTTCCTCCTCCTTGTTTCTTATTTCTAAAAAACTTCTTGAACTTCTTCGTGATGAGAGCCATGTCTTCATTGTCATCACTAGAGGACTCTTCTTCGGATTCTTCATCATGAGTTAAAGATTTAAAGGCAATGCCTTTCTTCTTTTTGTTATCTTCCTCATCATCCATCTTGATGTTCATCTCATGGGTCATGAGAGAACCAAGAAGTTCTTCTAGGCTGAGCCTGTTCAGGTCATTGACTTCTTGTATAGCCGTGACCTTTGCTTTCCAACTCTTAGGCATGCACCTAAGAATTTTTCTTACCATCTCTGCATTAGAATAAATCTTGTTAAGAGATTTCAATCCATTTATAATATCAGTTAACCGAGTAAACATATCAGATATAGTTTTATCATGCTTTATAGTTCATAGTTATGCACAAATAGACCAATTTTTAACTCTTTCACTTGATTAGTACCCTCATGGGTAACTTCGAGTCTATATCAAATTTTTTTAGCAGTGTCATAAGTTGAGATCCTATTGAGCTCATTTGGGTCAAGTGAGCAGTAAATGAGATTCATAGCTTTAGCATTTTTTTGTACTTCCCTAATGTCAGTTTCAGTCTATTCTTCTTCTGGTTTATAGACAATTTCTTTTTCAACAGTTTTGAAGAGTCTTTTAGGTCCATTTATGATAATTTGCGAAAGGTCATAGACTACGGCTTGAATGTATATTCTCATTCTTGCCTTTCAATAGTTATAGTTTGTTCCATTGAACAAAGGAGGTCTGTTGGTCGATTGACATTCAGATTGGATAGGTCCAATACTTATGGTTGTCATATAAAACTCTTAGACTGTTAAGTCAAAAGCAAGAGCTCAAGCTCTGATACTAATTGTTAGATCTAAACAACCCAAGCGGGGGGTGAATTGGATCTTAAAAAATAATTATTTAAAAATTATTTTTAAAAACCTTTTAATATTGCGATAAAGTAAGATATGCAAATATGTAAGCAATGCAAATATTAAAAGATGAGTGATAGAGAAATAGTACTAGACACCAGAGATTTATAGTGGTTCGACTTTATCTTAGCATACATCCATTCTTCAAGATCTCCCTTAAATATTTTCACTATTTAGAATATTTCACGGGCATATTCTATGCCTTTACAAGCTTCAAATCTTCTCTTAAGCTATCTGAATATTTACGGGCACATTCAACGCCTTATACAGGTTCAAAAAGATCATATAAAAATAAGCATCTATTTTCTTTTAATCTCTCTCGAACTCTTCTTTGATGAGTTTTACTCACTCACTCAAAGGCTAAAGGGTGACTTACCCTTGATTATAATAAATGATGTGTAATAAATGAAGAACACTCACTCTCTTTGTAAAAATAATTTATAATAAATTAGAGGATAAAGAGAGATGAAGAACAAGAACATGAGTTGTAGTAATAAATGTGAGCTTGATGATCTCTGAGATTGATTTTTGACAATAGAACAGTAAATGCAAGTCTCTAACCTCTTTAAATACTGAGAAGTAACTTCTTATATAAGTTCTTGGGGTATCATGACCGTTGGAGGTAGGTGGGGGCCATAAATGCCAAAAATCCAGCGTTAAGATTTGTCGTATTTTGAATTTTCGTCTTTAGGGTCGACACAAAAAAATTTAGTGTCGACACAAAGAACTTTGGTATCGACACAAAGTGTCTAGGGCAGGGTTCTTCAAGTGGTTGGGTCGACACAAATTTTCTGCGGGGTCGACACAATTTCTGCACTTTATCTTCCAACATTCTGGGGTCGACTCATTTGAATCTGGTGTCGACTCGTTTAAAGCTTCAGCATCTAGAGGGACCATTTATGTCGACTCAACATGTCTCTGGTGTCGACATTGAAATTCTGTAGGAAGTCTCGGTTGTTTTGGGTTGACATATTTGCTCTTGGGATCGACACCAAAATTCTACAGGCTGGCTCGGGACTTTTTGGTCGACACAACTTGTCTTGGGGTCGACACCAAAAATCTGCAGGAGGCCTCGGTTGTTTTGTGTCGACACAATTTCTATTTGTGTCAACTCAAACTTTCGAAAATCAACAGTGAGGATCACTTTGTGGCGTTGGGATTTAGGGGTAAAAAAAAAAAGAAATTCAAAAGATATTTTAGAAAATACTTTAACACCTTGAAAATTAAATTTTAAAAATTCTTTTTTATTGAAAATAGAGTTGCCACTTAGTTTTTGAGAAAAACTAAAAAAAATGAAAATAACTTACGGGTCTTGAAAACGTTAACGAGAGAAAGAGAGTTCGGGGTCTAAGGTACGAATCGGAAAAGGTGTTAGACACCCCGTTCGCCCAACTATAAGGTTGGTCTCTACTAATCATCATTGGTTCATTAATAGAAATTTTCAAATGCATACAAATAAAGAATGTGGAGGCGAAGAGAGCATATCCAAAATTAAATGTGAAAAATACATAACATAGGTACATAGCACTCCAAATCAAAACAAATATAGAGGTAAAATTCTAAGTTCTAAGACATGTAATTTCTAACTAAAATAATACAAGAAGCATATTCACATGCGATTTCACAAAAATAGGCTAACTATCATGATTTACCTAAAAGAACAAAATATACTAAAAGATGCTAAAATTATTTAAACATGAATTTTTTTAAAAAATAAGCTAAACTATTCTAAACATGCATTTAAGAAAAATAATCAAAACATGTATAAACATACATTACATAAGCATTTAATACTAAATGTAAAGATGCATAAAAATTCTATATTAAAAGAAAACTTACTAACAAAAGAAAATAAGGGCTATATGAAAAGGAGAAATTAAAGGTTTAAAGAAAAATAAAAAAAAATTATGAAAGAAAAACATGCTATAATGAAAAAATTAGAAAATGTTCATTTACTAAAAGAAAACTTAACTATTCTTCTAGCTATTCTCATTTTAAGAAAATTACATTTAAAGGTAAAAATTAGCTTAAATGACTTTTTATGATTTTTGAGTTTAATAAAGAGAAAGAAAGATAAGATGAGATAAAATGTTATGAAAAAAAAATAAAATTTTAAAAGAAAGAAAATGGAGTATTAAAAGAAAAAAAATAGAGTTTTAAAAGAAAAATAGGTACTAACATTAAAGAAAATAAATACTAAAGTTAGTAAAGAGAAAATTAAAAGAAAAAAAAATATGACATTATAAGGGAATTTAAAGATAGTGATAAAAGAGAAGAAAAAAAAAATAAAATGTTAGCAAAAGAAACTACATTAACATTAAAAGAAAGGAAAAAGATAAAAAATAAGAGTTACAAAGAAAATAAAATAAAATGGAGTATTAAACTAGTATTACAAGAAAAAATAAAATAAAATGCTATTAGAAGAAAAATTAGACTAGCTAAAGGAAAAGAAAAAAAAATAAATGTTAGAACATTAAATTAGCATAAAAGAAGAGAAAAAGAGAAGAAATGAAAAGCTAGAATTAAATGGGTATAATATTGATGATTATAATCATTTTAATGTAAGTGTTTTGAATTACAACAATATCGACATTGTTTTGCCGTATCGTTTAATTATATTAGCACTAATTTGATACATATATTAAAGAAGACAACAATGTACTTAGTGTGAATGTGTGAATTAAGAAACGGATTAAAAGATTAAACTAAATGAAAGTAATTAAATAAGAACAAGATTAACTATGTAAATAAAAAAGAATACTTGAATTGAAATTAAATGTAACTCGATCACCCCAAAAGAGAGAGAATAAGGTTAGAAAGAACGGGGATCCAAATAAGGTACCTGAATTGTAGAATCCTCAAGTTGGAAATATGCTCCGATGGACCAATCCTCGGATGGTGATCCAAGACTTCAACGTCGATCGGAGGTTCGGTAGGGTCTAGGCGTCAGAGCTCGGGATCACTCGATATATCGGCAAAGTCTCTTTCACTCAAAATTCGTACTGAAAACGTACGATCGGGTACAGTATTTATAGAATTCTTCAACCAATGAGATGTTGTCACGTTTTGGGACACGTCAGTCCATTTGGAGTTGGCGGTCACCAAGATGCAAGTTGGTGGTCGTTATGTTTTTGAAAGGTTCCACAAAGTTCTACAGCGGTCGCCACAATGGAAGTTGGTGGTCACCATGATGAAAGGTGGTGGTCGCCACTTTTGGCTAGGGTTTCTACAAAGTTCTATGGCGGGCGCCATGATGAGAGTTGGCGGTCGCCTTACTTGGGCAGTAAGTTTTGATGGATCGTTAAAATTTCATAGGTTTGAATGTTTCGGGTTCAAATACCGAGCTTAAATCTCTTCCCGAGGATTGTATCGAGGCACTAATTCACCTGTTTTCATCATCGGATTTGCCTAAGATTGGACGGGGTCAAATTTAGATGTCTACAATTGCCCCTCTTTGAAATAATTTGCACATCAACGCATGAAGCAGGTTATGTCAAAGATCCCGAGACAACAACTATTTGACCGAGCCGCCAATCTTAGGCCACAAACACACAAGCATTCATATGATGTTGGTCGTACTCGAATTTTCACTGAGCTGCCTAAGTCCCCCTTTGCTAGGGATCAAACCAAAACGTAGTTCATTGGGCAAAATGCAAGGATGCAAGATAAGACTAATTATGATGCATAACAACTACAATGTAATGCAATCATGAGAAAAAAAGTTAATAAGTTTTAGGTCGTGAAAGGACCGATGAGTCAGTTTAAGATCATGAGGAGGAATGACGAGTCAGTTTCAGACCATGAGGAGGACCGAGGAATCAGTTTATGGTCATGAAGAGGACCGACGAGTTAGTTTATGGTCATGAGGAGGACCGACGAGAAAAAATGTCAAACTAATAGGTTGAGATAAGGCATAAAAGTTTGTAACAGGAAGCGAGAATAATTATGGCTTAGAATTAAAAAATTTATCGAGAAGAAAGTCACGAATTAATAGGTCGAGTTAAGACCTAAAAATCTGGGATGAGACATGAGATAAATTTAATTTGAAAAGCCAAATCACGGCTTAAAAATTAACTTTATTGAGAGAAGAAAATACCTCAAAGAGATTACGGTTTAAAACATACAAAAAATTTTCGAAATATTTTTAAGAAACTTCCGAGATTGCAAAATTATTTCTAAAAGTCATTTTTAGAAACAAACTATGTACACAAAATAAACATCAAAAATTTTATATTTTCTGAAAATTATTTTTTGCTAAAGAAAATAATTTAATGAATAAAATAAATGCATAATAGCGACAATAAAACACTCATTAAAAATGCCCAAATAGCCCCTAAAAACCCTAAAACGCCATAATGGCGAACTGATATTGGGCCGCCAACTTTGGAGTTGGCGGTCGCCATGATGGAAATGACATAACGGTTGACAACCTGGCGGCCGCATGGACTAAATCCTTCTGACACAACGGTTGCGCACCAGAAATCCCTACGACATGGCGGCCGCCGTGTGACATTTGGGAAACATGGCGGTCGCTCATTCATGAGATGGCGACCGCCACCTCCGAGCGCGTATACAGCTCTTTAAAGCGCGCAAGCTCAGTCCATTTGCACCTTTCACTCTCTCTCTAACTCTGCATTCTTTCTCATCTTCTCCCTTGCTCCCAAGCTTTTCCCTTTGTTCCTTTCCTGCTTCTAATCTCACACGATGTTCACCTTGCTTTTTGTGATCCCATTCTTCTCTATGGAGGGCCTAGACCATGGGGATGATGACTCGGGGGTACGACGGGACCCTTTCGCTAGTGGGGGTACTTCTACGCAGCCCACTACTGCCATGGATGCGCTCGTATTCGAGGCAAAGCGTGTCTCTTACCGGGTTGCTGAGGAGGAGGTGTAAGTAGCTGCTGATGCTACCGCAGAGGTTGCGGTAGTTGATTTCTTTGATTCTGATGCTGGAGAGGGTCATCCGGCACCCTTCGACCCACATACGTATGCTCCACTACCCCATCGCGTGGTCTCACGTGGGATGAGGCGCTACGAGCCTTCAATCGATGCTGTTGCGGCCGATGTTCTTCTGCGGGAGCTCAACCATCACATGTCTCGTCGACGCCCATCGATAAGTACCCTTTTCCTACTGTTTTTAATACCAAAGTAATGATATATCAAACATAGAAGCATGTTTAAGATCCCCCATGTGATGATGTGATTTAATGATGATGACTGATGATGATGATTTATTTTGATATGCTTGAATGATATTGATGATGTGGATGATGATTGTTTTTAACTTTAGGTACCTATGCAATAGAGACTAAAACAGTATGGACACTAAGATCTTTTAAACAACCAATAAAAGGAGCGATTATTTTAGTGAAAATCACGCAAAATAATAATAATAATAATAAAAACAAATCTATGGAGAATTTTTGTTTTAATTTTTGGGGGCATGAAAACCAAAAGGGGTAACTTTTGTCAAAAATTCTAAAATTAGGATAAAGGAATTTAAGGAAAAGCCCTAGAAAATTATGGAAATTTTTTTTAAAAAAAAGAAAACTAAAGGGGTGATTTTCAGAAAATCTAGAAAATTTAGGGGTAATTTTATCAAAATCCTAAAATTTGGAGCAAATTTATTACAAATTCTAGAAATTTAAGGGGGTATTTTTAGGAAAAAATTTGGAATTCTTAGAAAATTTTGGAAAGGATTTTAAAAAATTGGGACAAATTTTAAAGAAAAAATTCAGAAGAATTTTTAGCAATCTGTAAAAAAATCTTTTAAAAAATTTTAAAACCTTTTGAAATTTTTGAGAAAAATCTTAGAAAATTTTAGAATTTTTGAGGAAAATTTAAGAAAAGCTTAAATTTTTTTTGAAAATCCTATAAATTTGAGAATTTTTTTTAGAAAATCCTAAAAGTTTTTAAAAAATCTTATAAATTTGAGAAATTTTTTTAGAAAATTCTAGAAGTTTTTAGAAAATCCAAAAAACTTTTTTTTTTAAAAAAAACCTAGAAATTTTTAGAAAAATCTGATAACTTTTGAGAAAAATTTTAGAATTTTAATTTTTTTTAGGAAAAACATTAAAATTAAGGGGGAGAAATTCTATTTTTATTTTTGGATCATGAAAATTAGAGGTGTAATTTTTATCACAAATCCTAAAATTAGAAGTTTAAGGGTTACCTCAAGAATTTTAGAAAACTTTTCAAAAATTCTAAAAAATTTAGGGAAACATTTTTAGAGAATCAAGAAAAATTCTGGGAGATTTTAAGAAAAATATTAGAAAACTTAAGAAAATTCTTAGGAAGTCTTAGGGAATTTGGAAAACTTGTTAGAAAATTTTTAAAAATTCTGGAAAACCCTAAAAAAAATTTAAAATTAAGGAGAAATTTTAAGAAGAAATTTTAAGGAAAAGTTAACAAAATGTTAAAAAATTCTAAAAATTTATGAAAAATCTTAAAAAATCCTAATAATTTTGAAGAAAATTTAGAGAAAATGGTTAGAAAATCTTAGAATTTTTGGGAAAAATCTTATAAAATCTTAAGAATTTCCAAAAAAATTTGAGAAAATTGTTAGAAAAATCTAAAAATTTTGCGAAAAAACTTAAGCGAAAGCTAAAAGATCTCAGAGATTTTTAGAAAAATTTTATTTTTGTATTTTTATTTTATTTTTTGTTATGATTGGGGCAAATTTTCAAAGATACCTAGAAAATTAATCTTAAAAGGTTATGGTAAAATGGGCAAAACACAAAGATTTTTATTTATTTATTATTATTATTAATATTTTAATTTTTGAGAAAAATGGTTGACACAAAATGATAGAGGTTTGCCTGATGCGCCAGGGTTTAGGATCACTAGGATGTGCAGAAATTACGAACCTAGAGTTAGGATGTCTAGTTTTCTTGAAAGGATCGAAGGAACACAGGTTTTGTTTTCAGTTGTTTCCCTGCACTTTGCTTGCTTGATCTGTCATTTACATATTCTTTATTTGTCTTCTCTTTACAGGCTGGTCACTACGTCCGAGGCTTCGGAGGTTCTGCCTATTGGGAGGTGTTGGAGTGGTATGATACCCTCCCTGCTCTTAGCCGGGCTTACATCGACGCCTCCGGCTTTGCTCGCTTCATACCCCTGCTGGGTAGGACGAGCAATGATCGGGTATGGCTGACAGCCCTGGCGGAGCGGTGGTGGGATACCACCAATACCTTCCACTTCACCACATTTGAGGATACTCTGACTCCTCTAGACTTCGCGCTGATCACTGGTATCCGGGTGGGCGGTGCCCCTGTTCCATTTGATCCCACCATTGCGCAGTCTGCTGATGCCCTAATGTACTTCCTTAGGGCCATTCCGATGCAGATGGACAGAGACCGGGTCCGATATACCTAGTTTTTCGACCGTTTTTGACACTTCCAGTGCATTGAGCCCTGCCATTATGAGTGGATTGCCTAGGGTTTTCTTATGTATATGTTTGGTACCTCTTTATTTTCGAACAAGGAGAACACCGTTCATTTAGACTACTTGGGCGACCTAGCTCGTCTTGACCGGGTTTCTTCTTATGACTAGGGAGGCGCTGCTCCAGCTACTCTCTATAGCTTCACGCGGACCTTGACCTAGTTTTCCCAGGAGCTCAGCATCGGGGGATACTGGAGGGTCTGGGAGGTATGATTTAGTTTTTGCAGTTCTTCATCTATTTTCGTTATCTGTTATTTCTGCTTGCTGACATCTTTTCCTTTGCAGTTATGGATCTATGAGTTCCTCGGGCTTCATATCCCGATGAACTCTACGGTAGACCCACTAGTTATTTCTCGTGCAGCCCGGTGGTCCCGAGGGCTGAAGGGGAAGAAGGCCGGAGGGAAGGACCTTGACCGATTTCGGGTGTCTTTAGACCGGCTGACCCTTGACCAGGTATCCTTATTTACTATTCAATACACTGCTTTTTGTATTATACTGCTTACTGCGCAGTTCACTGTACTGCACTGCACTGTTCACTACACATTGTTCATCATACTGCGTGTTTTACTGTTCTTTGCATTGTTCTGTACTTTGTAGGTCCACTGGGATGTCTGGAGGGGGGTAGAGGATCGGGCCGGGGTGGATCTGATGCTCAGCTGCGACACTACTGCGAGGCGTATCCTGCTGGAGGGTCCATTTGGGTGTGAGTACTATATGGGAGTGCGAGTGGTTCACCAGTTGCTCGGCCTGAATGACTTTCGGATCCCAGTGATTCCTTCGGCTTGTATGCGCCGAACTGAGGATCTGGGCCCTGTCGACCTGCTGCTGGAGAATGTGGGGACCCCGGCTATAGAGCTGCTCGTAGCGAAGGGAGACTACACGACCTGGGCCCGGGCTCATCTGATGGGACCACTAGAACCCGACTTGGTTTCCCCTGGTGGCAGGAGGAGGGGATTGGCACCAGAGGCTGCTGGTGCTGACGTTGGTCATTCTGCTGCTGACGTTGGTCCGGCTGGTGCTGATGTTGGTCTGGCTGGTGGGGCTAGGGTTGGGAGTGTCGAGATACCCTGGACCGTATCTTCCTTCGTAGATGGGTATCCTTTCAACATTCCCATCCTGGTTCCTCTAGCCCCAGAGTTCCGGCCAAAGCACGCTCAGGTTTGACCCTTTTCTCACTATTTCTTTTTCGTCCTTCTTTATTCGTAGAATACTCAGTTCCGTATTATTTCTTAACAGACGGATCAGACTTGGCTGGATCATCTTATGCTGGTGATGAACGGCCTGCGAACCCTTGTTCGCCAGTAGGATACAGCTCTACGTGCAGTTGGGGTTCCTTTTTCTCCTCGGCCGTTAAGTGTTTGTCTTTTGATTTCTTCACTCTCCTTTATACTATTTTCTTATTTTTTGTCTCTTTCGACAGCCGCCTGTAACTACTGCTATTCAACCCCTGCTCCTGTTCCTGCCTCGGTTCCAGCACGTGGTCGCGGGTCTCGTGCTTCTTCCCGAGCCCATCCTCGAGGATTTGTCTCTTCTCTCAGGAGCGGCTCTAGAGTTGTCTCCTCCTCCTCTGACAGTGACGACGGTGATGAGTTCGATAGACTTTTCGAGGATGATAGCTCGGAGGAGGTTGATCCTTCTTCCCGCCAAGTCCGCCCAAGACATGAGTGAGAGAGAGACTCCCCCCTTTTCCCCAGTTTTGTTTACCTTTCTGATACATTTATTTTGATGGGCTTGCGTGCCCCTGTTTGACACACTTACTTGATTTATGAATCTGTGTGCCCCAATTTACTGTTTTATTGGGCCTGCGTGCCCTAGTATTACTTTGCTACTTTTCGATGCACTTTGGGCCTTCGTGTCATTTCATTATCTGCTTATCCGTCTGTTGTATGATTCTCTCTTATTTACTGCTCAAACTGCCTTAGATGCATAGTTCAGATGTCACAACTAATATAGATCACACAAACTGAAAACTGCCCCACACCCGCCATGTTCGAACACGGCGGTCGCCATAATATAACATAGCGGTCGCCACTTTCCCAAAATATTTACCTAGCGGTCGCCTTCTTCAACATGGCAGTCGCTTGGTCAAAGAAATGATGTCACCGTACTATGTTTTTTAGAGTTGGCGATCGCCAGATCCAAGATGGCGGCCGCCACAATAAGTGTGCCTTTTTTCAAATTTTTGCCCTTTTCTGCTCTATAAATACTATCCTGGAGACCCCATTTACTGTTGCTCGGACTCATATGGCTAATCCCCTTTCTTCATGGATTGAGGGATTCTTCCGTATTGAACGTTTGAACTTTACCCCTTTCGGCCTTAATGCCATTTTCTCACTGAGGACCGTGAAGACTTACAGACCTTTACTGATGGCTGCTGCACAACTGTGGGATCCGCAGTCTCATGTCTTTCAGTTTGGTTTTGAAGAACTCTACCCCACTATAGAGGAATTTGCTTCCAAGTTGGACCTGACTTCGTGAAATTCTGTTATAGTCCCCAGTACCTTTCTCTCTGCACGGCAGCAGGTGATGCAGCTCTGCGGTCTGTCTAAGATGGAGGCTTCTCGTCTGACCTCGGGTGACTGTCTTGACATTCCATGGCTTATTGAGAGGTTTCATCATATTGGTGAACTCAACAATCTAGACTTTCAGTCGCAGCGCCGTTATGCACTTTGCTTCTACCTCCTGGCCCAGTATCTACTTGTCCCTACTGATGGGCGGGTTAGTTGTGTCCTGGTTGACATTGCTGGCCAAATGTGGATTGGGAGAGACTTCGTGTCCCTGGTTTTGGCTGAGACACTGCTGGGCTTGGACGCTGTTCATCGTGGTGAAACCACCACCTTTGCTGGCAGCCTTTTACTTCTCCAGGTGATCTGATCATCAAGTTCACTATCATACTGCAAAGCCTTTCTCATACTGTTTTAACTGTTGCTACAGATCTGGCTGATGGATAAGGTAAATCTTGTACAGAAGCCTCCCATTGAAAGGCACAATGCCGGTGCTTTCCTTTACCGCCCGTGTTATCAGATATGTGACACTAAGGTATCTTGGTGACAGTATCTTTCTACTTTGACTGGCCCAGACAATACCTGGCAGTGCTCTTAGTGGCGGATTCCTACAATGACTTTGACCACTATGGATCACCCTGGTGTTACTGGTCGGCCTGCGTCAGACTACCTTCTATTACCCCTGTCAGATCATGCGGCAATTTGGTTGTGTTTAGATCATCTTCCCCAGCATTCGAGGTCGTCTGTTCTCATCCATACTACGGGCTCCGTTTCTATCATCATATCAGGATGCCTGGCCATTTCGTTCAATGATGGAGATGCATGAGTTGCAGTGTTCTGATCTTTCCGCTAACAAGACATGGCTGATGCAGGATCGGGAGAAATAAGATAAAGAAGAAGAAACACAAGCAGAAAAAAGAAGGAGAACTTGAGGCCTCTTGCTTTGTTTCGAGAATTTCATAGTTTTTCCTTATTTTGTTTGTAGAGTTTGAGACTTGCGTGCCCCTCGTTTTATTCAAAATTTTGTAATTCTGATCGAAGTAATGACAAACTCACACTTTATGTTTAAGATAGTTTAGATTTGTCCAAAGTTTTAATGACTTTATTATCATAATTTAAAAATTAATTTGCATTGGTCTTATTTAGATTCAAAATGGTTTGAGATGAAGAATGTGGCCGAATTTCTTTTAAAAGAAGCTGCCTACATATCCCAAAAAGATGGAATCAGGCCACAACGTAGTTCGGGCCCAGTTTTTGCTCGAGTGTTGACACTCTTCTTTTGTAATGCCCTAACTTTTGCCAAGGTCGTCCTTTCGGGTTTTCGACCTTGCGGGCTACTCTAACTTTTGCCTGAGGTGCCTTTTCGATTTTTAACTTGGCGAGATTTTATTTTTTCCTTATTGTTATCTCAAGAATAGTACTTTTTGAGCTGATCGAGATTAACTGGAGTGGAGAACATATTGCCATCCAGATCCATAATAATGACTGCACCACCGGTCATGATGGTTTTGATGAGAAGCGATCCGGACCAGTTTGATTTAAACTTGCCTCTCGGGTCGAAGATAGGAGCTCTGATTTACTTAAGAACTGGATCTCTTTCTCTCTAAGATCCCGAGTCTTGACCTTCTTATTGAACGCCTGAGCTATTCTCCTTTGGTAACCTTGCACGTGGAATAGAGACTGTAAGATTCTTTCATTGAGCAAGAGTAACTCTTCCATCCGGTTCCTCTGCCATTCTACTTCTTAGATATTGGACTCGGCCACTATTCTTAGTGAGGGGATTTCCACCTCAATGGGAAGCATAGCTTCCATCCCGTACACTAAAGAGTACGGCATTGTTCCGGTTGAAGTTCGGATTGACGTTCGGTATCCCCAAAGTACAAATGACAGGTGCTCTGGCCAATCTTTGTGTGAGTTGATTGTCTTTTGCAGAATTTTCTTAATGTTCTTGTTTGCTGCCTCGACTGCTCCGTTGGTTTGCTGCCGATATGGCGAGGACTTATGAGCCATTATTCGGTATTCCTCGAAAAGATCCAGAACCTCTCCTTGGAAATGTGAGCCATTATCCGAGATAATTTCATGTGGTACCCCGTATCGGCAAATGATGTTTTGCTTGATAAACTTAGCGACATGGGAGGCTTTCAATACCGAGTAGAAAGCTGGTTCCACCCACTTGATGAAATAGTCGATGGCCACCAAGATAAACTCATGTCCATTGGATGCCTTTGGGGTTACTCTACCATTCACGTCAATGCCCCATATTGAGAACGACCATGGTGATGTCAGGTTATATAGCTGAGACGAGAGAACGTGCATAACGTTTGCATGAATCTGGCACTTATGCCATCTCCGCGCAAACTGAATACAATCTGTTTCCATTATCATCCAAAAGTATCTATGTCGTAGGATTTTCTTGGCTAACATATTTCCGCTCATGTGTGACCCACAGACTCCTGCGTGTATTTCTTTCATCAGTTCTTGACCTTCTTTAGTGTTTACACACAGCTTGTTAATCCCAGAATATCCTCATTTGTACAGTCTACCACCACAAATGGCAAACTACGTAGATAGTCTTTGTATTGCCCTCATATCCTTTTTACTTCCAAACTTAGGATATTCTCCTTTCTCTACGAAGTTCTGAATGTCAAAGTACCATGGAAGGCCATCAGTGCTTTCTTCAATGGAGGCTGTTATCTCATAACCCGGCTTCCTCTTTTGCTCAATTATCAAGGGCCTCATTTGAGCTCCGGGCGGTATGTCAACCATGGATGCTATGGTGGCCAGTGCATCGGCGAACTTGTTCTGCAGTCTTGGTACATGGGTAAAGATCACCAGTTCAAAGCACTGCATCAGCTTCTCTAGTTCTTGATGATAGAGAATCAAGGTTAAGTCCCTAACTTTTCATTCTCCTCTTGCTTGTGAAACCACTAGCGCTGAGTCTCCGATGACTTCCAACTTCCTTGCCCCTAATTCTAAGGCTACCTCTAATCCGGCTAAACATGCTTCATACTCAGCCTGATTGTTGGTAACTTCAAAATTGAGCTTTAATGATGAGGGGACATGCGATTCTTTAGGAGTGACAAGGAGGACTCCTATTCCTTAGCCATATTGATTGGATGCGCCATCAAAATATAGAGACTATTTGTCATCCCCAACTTTCATTAGCTGTTCGTCAGGAAACTAAAATTCCATGTCTTCCCTTCCTTCAATTGGTTGATCGGCAAGAATTCTGCCACTACCTTGCCTTTGATTGACTTCCAGGTGGCGTACTTTAGAATGAACTCTGATAATAGTAGCAACCATCAAGCCAGCTTTCCTGTCAGTGCTGGCTTTTCAAACAGATACTTCAACGGGTCCATTCGAGAGATGATATTTACAGTGAAGGACAGCATATAATGCCTTAATTTTCAGGAAGCCTAAACCAAGGCCCAGTATGTCTTCTCCAGCAGCGTGTATCGTATTTTTGACTCGGCCATCTTCTTACTCAAGTAGTAGACAGCCTTTTTGATTCCCGTCTCACTTTCTTGTGCCAGCATACATCCCATTGCTGAATTAGTTACTGATAAATAGAGGATCAATGGCCTATTAGGTTCAGGAGGAGCTAGAACAAGTGGGTCCTGTAGGTATTGTCGCACGGTATCAAAGGCGTCTAGGCATTTCTGATCCCATTCGAATTTGACTCCTTTTTTCAGCAGACGAAAAAGCAGCTTGCAGGTAGTTGTCAGCTTTGCAATGAATCGGTTGATAAACTGTTTCTTACCTAGAAAACCCCTGACTTCTCGCTCGGTCCTCGGAAGAGGCATTTCCAAAATTACCTTGATCTTCGAAGGATCCACCTCGATACCCCGTTGAGTGATCATGAACCCAAGCATTTTTCCAGCAGTGACTCCAAATGCACACTTCTGCGTGTTAAGCCGCATATTGTACTTTCAAATCATTTCAAAGAATTTTCGTAGAGCTGTGATGTGGCCTTCCCGATCGTTGAATTTTACTATCATATCGTCCACGTACACTTCAACCTCCTTATGTATCATGTCATGAAATAAGGAAGTGGCAGCCCTTTGATAGATTGTCCCGGCATTTTTCAAGCCAAATGACATTACACGATAACAATAGGTGCCCCAATGCGTGATGAATGCCGTCTTTTCTCTATCGTCGGGATCCATCAGAATCTGGTTGTACCTGGAGAAGCCATCCATGAATGATAGCAAAGCATGCCCCGCTGTACTATCTACTAGGACGTCGATGTGCAGTAGTAGAAAATTGTCCTTCGGGCTGGCCTTATTGAGGTCCTAAAAATTCACGCAGACTCGAATACAACCGTCCTTCTTTAAAACTTGCACTATATTGGCTACCCATTTTGGATACTCGGTTACCACCAAGAACACAACGTTGTTCTGTTTGGCAACCTCTTCCTTGATCTTCAAAGCCCATTCTGGTCAGATCCGTCTCAGTTTTTATTTGACCAGTTTAGCATCAGGGTATAGGGGGATGTAGTGTTGGACAATATCAGGATCAATTCCAGGCATATCTTTGTAAGACCATTCAAATACATCTTTAAATTCTTTTAATAAAGTTATTAATTGTTCTTTTTCAATTAAGGATAAAGAAGAACCAATTTGAACATTTTGCGGGTTAGTTTTATTACCCAAATTTATTGACAAAGTTTCTTCAATTATTGGTTGCGTATGCATTTCTTCTTCTCTTTTTATTAAAAATTTTATTTCTTCGAGGATATCCCCGTCGAATTCAAAATCGTCCGAAAGCGTATGAAATAAATCAAACAAAGCAGAGTAACCGAAAACTTTGTTTATTTCATTAAGAACAATGGGAATTACAAACTCGGTGGTAAAAGTAGAAAGAGGAGCACCAACAAATGTTCCCTCAACTGCAGACTCCGACTCAAATTCGAACTCAGGATAGACTACCTGCTCATTACAAAACTCGATGGTCCAATTCTTCATTTCTCTTGCAGCAACATTGACGATAAGCTTGGTGCAGTCGGCTGGCGCGCTGAAACCCATCATGAAGCAGTCCGATTCGGTTATACGCAACTGAGCCATATTCTCATTGAACATCACTACCAGGTCGGTACCGTCGAGTTTGTCAGTCCAATCTTCTTCCTGAACCTTCTTTTCTTCCTTCTCTCCTTCCACTGTTTCTTCCTCTTCCGTGTCAAACAACTGATGGCTGAAAAAGATCTCAAACCCTGGCAGCTTTTGATTAGTTTCTTCGTCAATCCACGGCTCTAGAAAGTCACAATACAGAAAATCTTCCCCTTCCTTGACGAAGTATCCATTGAGTGTTCCGGAATAATTAGTCATTCGCCCCTTTCTAGGCCCTTCCAGATCTTCTCCCATTGTTTTATACCCAAGACCAAAATGGTGTAAAGTCGGCAATACCTGAATGGGTTCCGAGATTCCCTGCTGCTTACGTCCTAATCCCATGCCAGGGAAGAAGGACATTTTTCTCATCATCATTAAAGCTCGTGGGTTGACATATCTTTCTTCTTCATTCATTAGCGTCCGAACAGCCTGTGATTCATCGAATTGAAAATCACTGAGTAACACATCATCTTCACTATGTTGGATTTCTAGGAGAGTTGTGCCCTCTCCTCCTTTTGGAGGGTGAATACTGTTCTCTCCATGAATGGTCAAAACTACCTCATTTTTTATTAATTTTAGTTTTTTGCGAAGGGTAGATGGTACTGCCTGAACATTTGGGTCGTGCAGCCATGGCCTGCCCAGCAGCAGATTGAAAGAGGCCGGCACATCTAACACGTGAAGCTCAACTGACGTCTCTAGTGGTCCCACTAAAATGGCAAATGATACCAGTCCTAGTACATCCCTTCTTGTGTTGTCATAGGCTCGCACCTCTTGATTGCATGGAGTGAACTGGTCCGTCCTCATCCTTAGGCAGACGGTTGTTCCCAATGGGCAAACGTTCAAGGCAGACCTATTATCAATGAAGGTAACCGGGACCCATTTTTTAGGCACTTGACGGTGATATGAAGCGACTTGTTGTGACTTTTTTCTTCAGCGAGCAAATCCTTATCAGAAAAGGAAATAATTTTTGGTTCGGCGGTTGGCAGAATAAGCTCAATGAGCTGCTCGGGGTTACATCTATCGAGACACTGGCCTTGTTCAACATCTTCAAAATAGCTTGTCTATGCTTATGTGGCGCCATCAACAAGCCCCAGATATTGATGTTGTCCTGCGTCTTCTTCAACTGTCTTAATACGGCATCATCCCCCAGATCTTGCTTTGTCTCTTTCCCTTTTCCACTTGGCTATCCCTTCTCTAGCTAAGCTGGCTTAAAGTGTCGTCCACTTCTACTTAAGTGTTCTATGCCATCTTCGGGATCCCATAACCCTGGCATCACATTGTCAGTTTGTCTTACTTCGTTTACGTGCAGAGGGCTTTCAAATGCCCATAAATTATTTAAGTCACTAACAGCTACCCTTTCCCTTCTTTTCTCATCGTCTTTGATAGCCCATGTATTATCAATTTCTTCCTAGATATCTTCATTGATAAAATTCACTTGTTATTCCTGGGCAGCCCAGAAATCAGTCCACTCTGCCCCGTCTGATTTCAATACGATTCTTACCAGCCAGTAGGACTGCATCTCGTTGATGTATACTTCTTCCTCAAAAAGTTAGGGAAGAGTGATGCCATCAAGTGCATTGCCAAACCCATAAGGTCGAGTCGGGTAATCCAATGGCCAGTCATCTTCTTCGTTGCACTCCTCCTCTTGTTGGTAGACTTGGATTAGCGGTCGATACCATTCCCAAGCATTATCATTCCATTCTTCCATCTCGTCTCGACTGCCTCTAATCATCATGAACAAGCATGTTGTCTGATCCTCGATTATCAAAACATGAGGGCGTGGTAGGTGTACTGAAGAGATGTGCTGACTCGGGTCCTACGATTCCCTCATAGACATGTAATTTACCTCAGCTTGCCTGGCATGATTTGACAGTGGGTTAGTTGTGACATTTGGCTTTGGGGTGACTGATGAAGGAGGGATTACTTTGTTGTCAATGAGATTCTAGATCTCATGTCAAAGCCGCATACATTTATCAGTTAAATGCCCGTGACCCTGATGGAAGGCGCAGTATTCAGAGGCATTGTATCTTGGCCGCATAAGATCAGGTACATGCATGGGGTCTAATGGTTTGATGGGCCCCTTCTCGTTGAGTCGATTCAAGGCGGTGGATAAAGAAATGTTGAGGGAAGTAAACACCCTCCTTTGCCTCTGTTGCTGCTGGCTATTATCTGATTGTTGGGCATTATTGGACAGCTAGGCGGAAGAGGATGGGTTTAGCAGGTTTACCTCGTTTGAGCGGGACACGAGGTTGGTGGTAGCGGATTGGTTTTAGTTATTTGTGGGGAAAGTCCTTCTGGGCTTCTGGCTTGGCTCGGTCTTTTCAATATCCCCAGACTGGATTGCATCTTCTATCTGAACCCCAGTATCAAACACCTCCTCGAATGTAGAGAGTGGCTGCGTGATCAAATAACGCTTCAACGTGGATTGCAGGTTCTTCACCACTATCCTTACTTGTTTTTTCTCAGAGGGCCGGTTTGTCATCTTGGCGGCCTTGGCCCTCCACCGGGTTAGAAAACCAACAAAAGACTCTCGGTTCTCCTGTCGGGTCGTTTTGAACTCTCAAGTAGTGACGTCTAGCGGACGTTATAGCTGTACTGACTAATGAAGGCGGTGGCTGTGTCCTCCCGTGTTCTTGTTTTGGCCACTTCCAGAGAAAGAAACCATCTTTGCGCAGCCCTAGAAAACGACCGATGGAACAATTAGGCCTTAAACTGATCATCGATCCCCATAGGGGAGAGGGTGCCAACATATATTCTCAGGTGGATACGGGGACCCCCAGTGCCATCAAACTTTTTCATTTATGGCATCTTGAACTTCTCGGGCAGCTTTGCATCTGGGAATAAGCATAAACCACCTACATTCAGCATATATTCTTCTACTCCTTTAGCTTTCCTCAGCACCTTTTCCATCCAGTCAATCTTTTCCGCCAGTGCGAATTCCCTAGAATTAGCGGTATTTTCATCTTCTACCATAATCGGGTGAGGAATCCAAGTGGCACAACAACTTGCGGTATCTCTGGTCCCTGGTTGTCATCCCAAAAGTCTTTGTCGTTCTCGTTCGTATTGTCTAGCTGTCCATTCACACAGATCATAGGGGCCTGAATTGCTTGTATCTGTGCCTGGAACTGGTTTTGAGCTTAGGTCTGCTGTTCCACAGCCCGCTATATCTCGGTAATTACCCTCATCAGGGCTGTCAGATTAACTTCATTTTCGGCCATCTCAACTGACTATTTGGGTACCCTACAAAGTCTTTTTGTCACTGATCTTTCCCAGACACGTGCTGACTGTACTTTTCTTGGCTCAATGGTAAACTTACAGCGAACACCTGAATCCCAAAAGCAAAGTAACCAACATCAAACTCTTTCTAGGCTAACATTCTGACGACAGGTAGCAGATATCTCAAATTCCCAAAATAGTGAATCACAAATACTGAAACAATGCCCCTGTTGGGCTCATGTTGGCAGCATAACAGGATAACCCGAAAACCAGAATAACAATTAAGAAGAGGAATCAACTAAATTCTAGAGAGAAAACTCATCTGAGACGGGGAAACGGACAGCATGACGGTAGGAAAACAGAGCTACATTGACTGGACTAATTCGACCTATGAAAAAATGGGCAGCGTAACGGTAAGGAAATAACACTCACGGGCATGGCAATGGTTTGAGAGAAACGAGTCGATGTTGAGGGGGAGGGAACTAACGACCTAGAAAGATCTCATAGGAGAGAGAAACTACCCTAAAAGTGTTAAACAAAACACGGGCATGACCCCGAGAAGAAAACTACGGTGTGAACAACTGAACGAGGTGAAGAACAAAAACCTGGGAAAGAACCCGAAGGCAAAACTAATCTAATCAAAGGACAACAAGAAACTTGGGTCGAGCCTGGGGAAGGAATTAGTCTAATCCGAACAAACAATTCTAACAATATACAATCAAAATATACAATAAAGAAAAACACATAATACTACTAGGGTTAACAGCACCTAATTGTGGGGTTCTACGTTCACTATATGCAAAAGGCCGATTTTGGTCAATTGAAAAGGTTACCTTCTGTTGGAGGCAAAACTGCCAAGATCATTATTTTTGAAAAATGATTATCGGTAAAAAATTAACTGGACAGGCAAACGCCGAAACGGGCTCCAGAAAAAACTTTTGACGAAGAACGATCAAAATAAAACCCGTGCAACCAAAGTTAATTCAGAAGAATACCTCTTGTAGATCTAACTTCAACTAAGACTTAATTTTGAGTTGAACCTCCTGTCAGATCTTCAACCGTATTCACTTATGCGATCCTCGAACGTAGTGTGGGCTACGATCCTCCGAGAACTTGTACCGACAGAACCCCGATATATTTTTTA
>JAOTRH010469210.1:0-27210 GCA_034768845.1 Heliamphora exappendiculata | reverse complement strand
GGGGGATTGTTGGAATTTTTGTGAATTCATTGGCCATTGAATTTCAGAATTCAATAGCAGAATTC
Organism: Heliamphora exappendiculata; assembly: GCA_034768845.1. NCBI lineage: Eukaryota > Viridiplantae > Streptophyta > Magnoliopsida > Ericales > Sarraceniaceae > Heliamphora > Heliamphora exappendiculata. The sequence continues at coordinate 27,145 of JAOTRH010469210.1, read as the reverse complement.
AATTGCAATTGAATTGGCCATCCAATTGGCAATTGAATCGGCCATTCAATTGGCAATTGAATCTTGGAGATCAATACCATTCATGGTTATTGATTCTCCTGTAACCTCCTCCATGATGGAAGGTCTATATATGCTGTCATCGCATTCAGTTTTCAGAGAGAGAAAAAGAGACAGAACAGAGAAAAACATACAGTAGAGGTGAGAAAGGAGAGATACAACTCAGAGTATATTACAAGCTGTAAGAGATAGAAAGACAGACAGAGTACGTTCGTAGCCGATCCTTGGTGGTGTTCCAACGATCGTGTAGCTGTTTTATCCTGGGAGAGTGACGCCGATGGAAAATGTACAACACCCTCGATAGGCAGTGAATCATTCTTAAAGAAACTGCGTTTGCAGGACTCGGTTTGCAAATTCTATTCCTATTATTTTTGTTATTTTATTTTTCTTGTAATTTCAAATTATTGTAATTGTTGAACGTTAATAAAGATGTATTTTCTGGATCACCGAGCATGTATATATTTTATTTTGGCGTTGGATTGTCTCCCAACAGATTTTGTAGGTAAAAAATCGGTTATGTGAATGGGAATTTGTTAGAAAAGTGGAATTGATTTGGATAAAAACTTGTTGCGCATTCGCATAACCATTCTCGCATGTTATGCATATGTTCATTATTAGTCAATTTTTTTCGAGTCTCGATTCATGTTGTATGAACCATTTAAGGTGATAGCGGAAAGAAGGCTTTGAAGTAAGGAGAATGGTCTCTGGACCCTTTTGTTGTAATTGTGGATAGAATTACATGTTTATTTATCATATTTTAAGAGTTAAAAGTTGTAAATGTAATTCATATTGAATACTTTGGATGATTGTATTCAGGTTGAAGTAACCCTAGTTGTAAGACCCTAAGGTCATGAACTCATATTTTGAATGCATGTGAGAATATTCGGTTATCGTTTTAAATGTTATTTGTGGGTGTTGGTTACATATTTTATGTATGAAATCATGGGAATTCGAGATTTGCGGTTGACACTGGTTGTTTTTCTTCCAAATGTATGTTTTACTTTCATTTTCGTGTCTTTTGAAAAGCATGTTCAAATTTTCAAATATTGAGTGTTCTCCCAAATTTCTCTCATACCTCTCTCTCTCTCTCTCTCTCTCTCTCTCTCTCTCTCTCTCTCTCTCTCTCTATACAAGAAATTGGTGCTTTGAAGACAAAACAGATTCGTCTCCAAAATTAGTCATTTCGACGCTAAAACCAATAGAGACGAAAACATTTTGTCGCTCATTTCGTCGCCATAGTCTCGTAGCAAATTCCTACTCGTGACGAAATTATTATTGTCGCCAAATAAAAAACATAGCGACGACAATATTCATCGCATATTTAGGAAGAAACTTGTCACCTATGTACAGAATTCGTTGTTAAAAATTATCATAATTTTGAATAGAAACTTATGACGACAAATAATTTTGTCGCAAATGATAGTATTAGCGACGAATATTTTTCATCGTCGAACATTGTCGTATCGTTTCGAATTAGAAATTTAAGCCAACAAAAAAATTCGTCACGTAATGTAATATTAGCGATGAAATATTGTTGCTGCAACGTTTTGACGACAATTTTTTTTTGTCGGAGAAGGTTATAATTTGCGACAAAAAATAATTTTGTCGCAAAAGGTTATATTTGGCAACAAAAAAAACTATCACAAATAGTACAAATTGCAATTAAAAAATATTTTGAGACAAAAATAAACTATTAATTTTGTTGCTAAAAACTGTCATTTGTGGTTTATTTCATCGTAAATAGTAATTTTTTAAAAATATGTGTACCTATTTGTTTAACCATTTAACCTGTATCATATACAAATATAAAAAATGTAACCTGACCATTATATAATAAAAAAACTAAACATGTTTAACAAAACAAATTAGAGTATATCAAGTACTACAACCAACCAAAAATAAATACAAATTCATATCGATGTCCGATAAAATAAAATAAAAACTACAAAATCTCATAACTAATATATATCTTGTCCATAGCGATCCCCACCAACTTAATGCATATCCAATCTGCAAATACAATAGAAGAACCACGTCAAATTCTCACAAATCATATTATATATAAATTAAATAACATCATAATCAAATATAAGAGAAAAATTTACATCACAAACTCAAATTAGATGTCCATGTTCAATTCCTAAATGACTAGTGTGGCAATACCACAATGTGTATCAAATTTGACTGTATTTAGAGGTCATTCAGCCATTTTGAAGCCTAATTCGCCCGTTTATGACTATTAGTTCAAGATAAAAAGCCACCATATACACGTGCCTAAATCTTACTTAAGGTGTCAAAATCCAGATTCACCAATTTTGGTTCTAATGTGGGAGAAAATGTCAAATTACACGCAAAATGGAGCTTAAACCAATAGTTGGGCGTCGTCTCATGCATGTACTATGCGTTCTTGCAACTTTGTTTACTCACTACGTAGGTGTTAGTTCGAGAGCCCAAGCCTTTCCATGGCTGTTTTACTTTTTTACCCATAATGTTCCTATTTGCAAACCTATGTTTTAAAAAAATGCAAAAATGAGCCGAAATCTATAATCGGGCATATTCGTGCATGTGTTGAGCGTTTCGACAACTTTGTTTAGTGACTACAAAGGTGTTAGCGTTAGTTGCTACGGAGGTATTAGTGCTGGTGTCCAGGCTTCTATGTGATAGTTTTTCATTTTTATCCAAGAAGTTCCTATTTGAAAAGCTTCATATCATAAGTATTAATTAAAGTTTTATTTATATAATTTATAGAGTTACAAGAAGTATAACACACAATAAATTTATAGAGAACATACCTCAGTCAGGCCATCACATCTTGAGTATGTCCAAGTAAATAGTTCTGTCAAATCTGACATGTACACCTGCAACATGCTAGTTTTAAACTTCTTTTACACTTTTATAGAATCTATTTTAGTTGTTATCCATTACGAAACAACATGCTAATTTTCATATATTTGAATCAAACTTTAAAATTATTCTAATTATAAAAATTAAAAATTTCAGCAAAATCTCCTATATTTTTCGAATTATCGCAAAATTTACCTGTAAACCTATCAAAATCAAATCACAATACACACACACACACACAAGATTAAGACTCACAAAATGCCAAATCACGATAAAATTCAAATATTCAAATTACTTTCCACAAGATAAAGACTCACAAAATTCCAAATCACATTCGCCAACCATGAACTTATCCTTCATCCCACAACTAACAAATTATTTCAATCAAACATCTCATTCAATTGTCATAAAGCCACGACAGTTTCACAATTCCATGTAATTAATTTAGAAGTAATTCCAACTGAGACAATGCTCAACTCGAAGATTATATACAACATGAAGTGAATTTCTAAATCCTTAATTCGACTCAACCTTACCAAGATTATAACTTTACCATAAGCCCAACCATGGTTACATGCCATCATTCTTATATTTTCTAGTTAAATTACCACCTCACTCTCCATCCACCCAGTTTGCTTATATAAATATCTCATTAAAAGTTTCAAGTGTCATGAGACCATGTCAAATACACAAGAACTAATTATAACATAATCATTTTCAAACTCATCAAACTAACTAAATTTCAAGACTTTAGTTTATGTCATCTATTTCACGTAATTAACTTAGAGATCAGTCCAAATTGGTTGATCCTCAATTCAAATGTTATATACAACATTGACTTGATCTCAAACCCTTTACTTGACTTAGCTTTCATACACTCATAATTTTTCAATAAAACCTAACTATAAATTATACGCAATCACTCTCATACCCTCTCTTCAATTTACCAATAGGGTCCTGTTCGGTCACTTTTTTGGATTTTAACTTTATTAAAATTATATCTTTTAAAATATATTATTTTAAATTTTTTATATATTTTTACTATCCAACTTAAATTTAAAATTATAAGTATAAATATACTATAATTTTAAAAATATAAGTGTATATAAGTATAAATTCTCTAGACTAAAAATTATATCTCTAAAAATATACTTCTAATTTTAATTTGTGTATATTTACATAAGCAAGATGTGAACAGTTGAATGTCGTTTGTTTGTTAACAATAAATTAAATAATTATATTATATAATTTTTTAACGACGAAATTAATTTTCGTCGCCTCAATAAAAATGATAGCGGGAACTTAAGATATTTCCCGCTAATTTTTATTTATGTCATTAGCGACGAAAATATGGCGTCGTTAAAAATGTAATGCAATTTGCAACGAAAAAGTATTTTGCTCGCCACAAGTCTTCTAGTTAGCGATGAAATAAGGCCATTAGCAATGAACATATTGGCCTCGCTGAAAACGCAATACAAATTGCTACGAAAAATTATTTTTCTCTCCAAAACTCTTCTATTTAGCCATGAATTTGGGATTTCTTCGCTTTTTACTTACCTCTACTAACAAAATGTATTTTTCTCGCTACATTTCGTTGCCAAATATCCTTATTCTTGTAGTATGTTCATCTCTCAAGGTTAAAACTTTAGGTGTTGTCTCATATCTCTCTTGGGTTCTCCATAGTGTGGTAAGCCCTCCTTCTCCATCTCTTTGATTAATCTCTCTCTCTCTCTCTCTCTCTCTCTCTCTCTCTCTCTCTCCCTCTATATATATACACACACACACACACCTCTCTAGATATATGTATTTATTGTGTTTCCTCTAATTTCTTCTCTAACTATATTTTTTGGTGTGCGTGTGTTCTCTTCTTGTGTTGTCCTTGGTTAATATTTCTCTTGGGGTGTCGACCTTGGTGGTTCGATTTGTTTTTATGTCTCACTTGGTTGGGTCATTTTGTTTTGGGATTTTTAGTATTTGATATAGAGTTGTGCTTTGATATGGCTTATAAAACTAAGTCAAAATCGTCTAGTTCTGGTCCCTTCGCTGAAATTGAGCGTAGGTTCCAATCTAAATCTTCCTTGCTTCCATTTTGAAAATCCTTTCAAAATCGTCCAGTTACGTTTGAGAGGAATGTGATTATTCGAAACTTTATCGGGAATCCCATTGTTTCCATCTTTTTAGAGTTCAAATGGGATGCCCTTCTCACATTTGACCCTACATAGTCGGTGAATCTCACTCTTGTTCGAGAGTTTTATAACTCCCTTTTTGAAAAGAAGGATGATATCAACTCCTACACTGGTCATATAAGTGGTATCTCTTTCACTTTAACGCCGAACCTTAGTGCCTCTTGGCTTGTTTTGACTTGTCGTCCGACTGCTCCTAACTTTCCACCCCCCATTATTTTTTGCCCCATTCCTTTGACTATAAACCTATAGCATCCGACCACTGTGGACATTTCCAACCCTGTATTGTCGGGACCCTTATCCCTCAACAGGATCTTACTTTGTCCTATCGCCTTCTCAACCTTATCATATGCGCAAATATTGACCCAAAAGGTCACTCGTCTTAGATTTCTCAGCAACACAGGTTTCTTCTGTGGGCAATTTCTCACAGAAAAGAAGTCGATGTCAGTCTCCTTTTTTGTGCTGTGATTCAGATAGTTTGGGGGATTTCAAGATCGGTGATGAATTTCAATGATAAACAAGCAAGGATTGGTGCACGAAAATTCGGCAAAAAGACTTTATTTCTATAGGTTGTAGATTCAATCGAGTTTTGTAAAAGTTTCTTATAACCATACTTCGATTATAGTGCTTGTTTTCCAGACTTGGATAAGTTCCATAGTTTTTACTATTATTGGGGTTTTTCATGTAAAAAATCGTGCCTTATTCTTGTGTGGGTTGTGTGTTTTATTTTTGCCTTTGAACCCATTGGAACCCATTGGAACAAATCAAATCAAATCAAATCAAGTAAAGTATTTTCTATTAAAAAGAAAAATCATTTTTTCACGAAGCTTTCGGGCCTGCAGATTAAATGAAAGTTTTAGGATAAAGATTTCAAAATCCATCTCAAACTTATTTATATGAATCGTTTATCTTATAAATCACTTTTAGAAGATCATCCATATAGAAATTTAGATTAATCGGATATCTTTAAATGAAGAAGTGTCTTATAACATTTATTTTAATAATATGTATAATTTTAAGAACAAACTATTAATTTATTTAAAATAAATATATAAAAAACTTAGTTGTTATTGATACCTGATTAATTTATTTTTTGTATAAATGATCTTTTCAATGAGTTCTTATTAAGTTTTATACTACGGATCATCAAAACAAAATTAAAATATATCTAAAATAATTGCACATAGACGAAACAAATTTGAGGGACGAAATTTGAACCCTGTTAACCAAAACAAATCTAACCTCCTTCAAAAAAAAGAAATTCTTTGAGATGATCAAGCGATTGCGTGTAAGGTCCTTTTGCCGTGTTTCAGGATTTCGCCTGAAAGTAATAAAGGATGAAAATGAAAGTAATAAAAGAATTGTATTACTTCGATGGGATTACAACTGAACACTGGGATTACAAACTAAGTTATAGACTATTCATATCAACTATCGAAAGGAAATTGCTAAAAAAATTACAAGAAAATAAAGATAAAATAAAAAGATAGACAGGTTGACGATTTGTGTAAGAGTCCTTTCAAAGTGTCCATTCTTGGTTTTTTATAGATTACTCTGATAACCGCACATAACTGCCTTTCAGAACTGTCTCCATCATGAGCCATTTCTCGTTGATTGTGGATCCACTCTGGTAGTGGGTAGTTATGATCTGTCCCCACGATCCAGTAACTGCTAGTCTTTGAAAATAAATACCTTCAATTCTGACACCTGTTTCTTTGCAGAGGTTGACATCCGTCCATTTGCATATGTTGTGTTTTGTGACACCTGTCTAACACCAATAACGGCTCCTTCGATTTCGATGAGAGACGATAAGAGAAATAGTCAATTAATACAAGCGTCAACAAAGAAATTAAAAATATCGATGGGCCTTTCACTTAAGCCCCTATGCTCTTTTACCATTGATGAGTTTATACAATATTTATTAGCCATTTAATTCCTGGTACGTGCCATCTTTTATTTTTACAAGCCTTGAAGGGTATTTGTAATATAAAAAATTCATTTTACAGCTTAGGTATTTATTCTATTCATATTGACCTTCTATTCGATAGGTCATTTATGCTTATCGAAAGCATTCAGGATAAATGTAGTATAAACAATTGCCCCCCTCATTAATGAGGTTTAAGTTCTATAACTCAATTAATGATTCCTTTAATAACTACGGGTAAATAATAAATACAACCGCCGTCAAGGCATGGGAGGAATACGAAACATTTAAATAGGCTTATATAGAAGCCTTAACGTCATTTTGTCGCTTCTTTGTACTGTGTTATTCATCTTCTTCTTTGAGAACCTTTCAGGTACCAATTTAACAGCCATGGCTCCTAAAAGAAGTTCTAAACCTTCATCTGTTACTCGAAAATTTCCCGTTGACCTAAAAGAATATGTTGATCAACATGGCAATCATGATATCCGGATTCAAAGCCCTAGCTCGAGTTCAAACTATATTATTGGCCCTATTCTCGAACCGAACATGCCCGAATCATTTTTATCTAGCTATCCATTGGCCCCAAATGAACCTTTCTTACTTCATCAACTATTTTTAAATTGGACCAAATGGAATGAACCAGCGCCTCTTCGCACTTTGATAAACCCTAAACAAGATTGGTCCAATTGGGTATCGCGGTTGACTCCCTACATTGGCCAACAATGGGATAACCTGGGTATTTGAGAGACCATTATGCTTTCGACTCATACCCTTGACATGAACAAATGGCTATTGGGTGCAGCAGCATGTTTTTGGTTTACTTCCTGTAATGCCATGATTTTTCTTTGTGGGTTTATGTCTCCCACTATACTCGACGTTGTTCATCTCATTGGCCTTCCATCGACAGGTTTTGAAGTCAATGCTTTGCTAGTCCCTGCAACAACTGGAGAAGAATATTTAAAATTTTAAGGTATGGGGTACTTTGAATTGATCAAGATTTATAACATTCGTTCCTTCATTGTACCTTCCTTCAAAGAGATAGTCATTTTCTATCTCTTCTGGCTTTGTCGTTTTCTCTTAGCCATTCCTGGTATTAAAGTCACCAAGGAATACTTATCGATAGCCATCTGTTTGGCTCAACAAAAGAAATTGGCTCTGACTCTTTTTGTTTTAGGTACCTTGTATAAATGGTTATATGCTTTTGTCGAGAAAGGGATCTCTGATAGTTGTGGTGGCCCTTTTTGGCTTTTTCAAGCTTGGCTTTATGCTTATTTCCCTCACCTAAATTTGAAATATAAAACCCCTCTCAGTGTCCCTTGTTTGAGTTATGCTAAATACTTTTTGTCTTTGTATTCTGATTTTTCAACATATTCCTTCGAATATTATTTCTCTATTTTTTTCTCGTTACCTTCTACCAGAAGTCCCGAGGACTTTCAGCCCTTTCGTTTATTTCAATACTCTTCTTCTCGATTGACTTTCTTGCAAGATGATCCTTCACAACCTCTTTCTCTAAATGATCGTATTCGTCGAAAAAAATTTTAGGCCAGTGTCCTCACTCCCAGATATATCTTAGTTGGTGGATCTATTTTTTCTACTGCATTTTGTAACTGCAGTTTTGAAAACTATTTCCCCAGTCAATGTGCCAGGCAATTCAGGTTGCTACAAGGAGTACCCTTACCCTTCATGCATCCGTCTATTCATGAGATTATCGAAGGCCAATCGACGATAAGGGAAACCTATGTGGCTCAAACTATCCAAGACGATTTTCTAAGGAGAGTTCAAGCCTTCAAATTCGAGGAATTTTAGCCTTCCACCCTGACTACCCATACTTTCGATGAATGGTGGACAATTATTGTTCCCACTATTATCAGGCACAATTATCTTATCATAATCGACCAGGGAGGCTAGCATCTTCTGCTCAAGGTACTTCTTTTAATATCCTTGAATTCCTTTACATACTTATTTTTGAAAAACTGAGAATCTTTTTATATAGCTATTGTTGCATAACCCATTCAAGTAGTTACCCCTCATTTGGTAACTCGAGCTCAAGAAAACATAGCTTCAGACTTGGATTCTATATCAAATGATATCCCACTATCAATTAAAGCTTCGAAAGGTAAAAACTTTTTTGTTTATACTCCTAAAGAGCAACTTCTCCTAATCCTCTTATTGATGGATTCATGAAATATGCTTTTTCAGCTGAGAAAGTTTTGCAAGAAAAGAAGAAAAAAGAAGAAGAGCAGAAGAAGAAAAATGAAGACGAGAAAGAGAGGAAAAGAAAAGAAGAAATGGAGAAGAAGAGTCAAAGAAGAAAGTGGAAGAAATTAAATAGAAGAGGAAATGAAGAAAAGAGAAGAAGAGGTGAGGAAGAAAGATGAAGAAATAAGGAAAAAAAAAGAAGAAGAAATGAAGAAAAAGGAAGAAGCTGAACAGAAGAAAAAAGAAGAAGAAGAGCTTGAGAGAAAAAGAAAAGAAGAAGAAATTAAAACAAAGAAAAAGGAAAAGGAGAAAGAAGAAAAAGCAATACAAGAAAAATAATTAGAGGAAAAAAGAATGAAAGAGGAAGAAAAGAAGAAGAAGAAAGAAGAAAAGAGAAAGAGAAAACAGGAGGAAAGAGAGAAAAGAAAAAGAGAAGAGGAAGAAATGAAACAGAAAGAAGAAGAGAGAAAACGAAGGAAAGAGTAAAAAAGAAAGAAGCATGCTGAAGAGAAGAAAAGACGAGGAAGAAGAGTTTGAAAGAAACAGGGGGCTGAAAAAGAGAGAGAGAGAGAGAAAGAAGAAGATGATGAATTGGTCTCTTCGATGATATCTTCGAAGAAACGCAAGACTTTTGAAACTTTAGGGATTGCCTTCGAAAAAGATACACCCTTGACTCCAAGCAAGAAAACAAAGGTATATAGATGATTTACTCTCATTCTGAATCATTTTTCTAGTATATCACACATAATGTGCTCGTCTATTTTTACTACAGGCGAATCCCTTTTTGGAGGTTCCTTTGGAGGTGTCCTCATCTCCTGAGTATTATGTGACGTCTCCAACTCCTACTAGGACTCCTTTTGAAGAAGAACCATCACTCAACATGACTTTAACACTTTTCTCTGTTAGGCCTTTATGTTCATCTCACACGACCGATCCTATAGAGATTGTTCACTAGGCTAAATCTGAGGAAGGTTCCATTCCTGCTGCGGATGAAGATAATCATCCTTCTCATTCTCCTCTTGTTCGAAACAAGGTATTTTGTAACTTCTAAAAACTTTCCATGTTCTTTTCCTTCAATTTATTACACATTTTTTACTTATCTTCTTATCTTGTAGATCAATGAGACTCCTACCATCGAAGATGCTTTGGACATACTTCTTGGCCGCATGGATTCTTTCACTGAATTTATGGCTCAAGTTCCATGTAGGCCAAATGACACTTCTATTGATCCACTAGTCTAAGCAGAACTAGGTCATTTTTATGACCTTCTTTCTCTTCCTTTCGAAGAGCTGTTTCTCTCGAAAGTTCAAGATCTTCTCTCATGTATCAAGAAGTTATCCATTGTTGCCAATATCGTTTTCTCTCCTAGTCAACAAGCCAAGCTCTCAATGATGGCTTCAGAGTTAGCTGGTAAAATTGCTTTGGCTCAATATCATTAGGACACAATTCAAGCCAAACAATTTTATATTGATTCCATGAAATCAATATCGACTGCCATCTCTACTCGTCGAGAAAGAGCTCTTCAGATTAAACAAAAAGATCACCTGCTTCATGAAGAGGAATCTCAATTACTAGCCCGGCTTGATCAAGTTCGTCTCGAAAGGCATGCTTTGAAGTTAGAAAGAGATGCCTTAATCCAAGATACAGAGGATCTCCTTTCGAAAGGAGAAAACAGTTCTTTCAAAATTCAAGCAACCTTAGAAGATTTAGGTCAATCCCAGTTCGAACTTAAGTCTCTGAATGTCGAATGAGATTTGTTTAAATCTGCTTTTCCTCCAATGTAATTAAACATTTTCATGCTTGTTGTTACTGTGAATGGGTGAATATAATTTTAATGCTCTTTCATGATTTTCTACATAATTGGATAATATTTTTTAGATATCTTCCCTTAATTGTTCTTTTATGTAATTCACCAGCGATGGACTCTAAATGGTATGCCCCTTTTGGTAATATTTTTGCTATTCAAAAAGGGCCTTTCCAATTTGGTGACCATTTACCATACTCAGGGTCCTTCATCCCTAATGGTAATATAGTTTTCAAAACCAGATCACCTTCTGTAAAGCTTTTATTTCTCACTTTCTTGTTAAAAGCCCTTTCAATTTTTTTCTTTTGGGCTTGAATGTTAGTGAAAGCTTGTAACCTGTGTTCTTCGAAATCTTCAGACTCTATAGTCATTGCCTCATAAAACTAATCATTGGGTAAATGATCATGGTTAGCTACCATTTGTGATCGAACAGTCACTTCCATAGGTAATACAGCCGCATGACCATATACTAAATCGAATGGAGTAGTTTGTGTAGTATCCATTTTCGATGTTCGATAAGCTCATAATACTTTCGATAATAACTCATGCCACTTTCGAGGATTATCCTCAATGACTTTCGATAGAGTCATTTTTATTATTTTATTGGTCGCCTCAGCCTGCCCGTTTGCTTGAGCATAATATGGCGTTGAGTTTATCATTTGAATCCTATATTCTTGGGAAAATTCTTTGATGTCACTCCCATTGAAAATTATTCCTTGATCTACAGTTATTGGCTATGGTAATCCAAATCGATGGATTATATGTTCTTTTATGAACTGTATAACATTTCTTTGTATTACATTTTTCCTAGGAATGGCTTCAGCCCACTTCGTGAAATAATCTGTGGCCACTAGAATAAAATCACGTTATTGTGAGGATGGAGGATGAATTTTTTCTATCAAGTCCATTGCCCATTCTCGAAATAGCCAAGGTTTTATAATCAAATGTAACTGTAAAGCTGAAACTCTTTGGATAGGTCCGTGTTTTTTACATCCTTTAGCATAGGATATGCAATCCTTTCTAATATATGGCCAATAATATCCATATCTTCTAATTAACCATCTCATTTTTTCTCCTGCTTGATGGGCTCCACAAATTCCTTCGTGAACCTCAGCCATAACTTTCATAGCTTCAAACTGGCTAATACATAACAGTAATAACCCATCTGAAGCCCTTCGAAACAAGTCATCTTCGAGAAGTACATAATTTACTTACCTAAACCTTGTGGTTCTATCAACAGTGATTGAAGGATCTTACAGAAATTTCTTTATTTCACTTCTCCAATCATTCTCAATTGGTTCATCATGAGATTCATTATAAAAGATTTTTATAGGAGTTATCTTGTTTTGTAATAACCATTCTCTTTTTTGTACTTTTATTATCCTCTTATCTTTTTCTTTTGGGATTTTAATTCTAGAAGCTAATTTGTGCCATTTCATTGGCATCATTATTATGTAGTCTAAAGACATGCTCAAATTGGATTTCTTTAAAGTTTTTTGTTAACTCCTTTACTTTATGTAAATAGTTATTCAAAATATCGTTATGACATTGGTAATCACCATTCACTTGTCGAATCACCAATTGTGAATCTCCAATAACTTTCAAGTGAGTTATTTTGAATTCTATAGCTATTTCGAGTCCTATTACCAAAGCTTCATACTCTACTTGGTTATTTGAAATGAATTGCTCTTCATTTAACTAAAAAGCAAATTGATATCTTTTTTCATTAGGAGCTACAATAACCACACCTGCTCCTACTCCTTGATCAGTCTTTGGTCCATCGAACATGAGCTTCCAAGTTTGCATTGTTACGCAATTTAGCTCACACAAGTCACCGTCTATTTTTCCTAATGACATATTTGAATGGTCTGCTAAAAAATTAGCTAATACTAACGGCTTTTTGAGGCACATATACAAAGTTGTATTCTATTAAGAACAAAACCCATTTTCCTTGTCTTCCTCTTAGGATAGGTTTAGCTAACATGTGCTTAATGATGTCAGTTTGTGCAATGATGCATACCGTCGAAAGCAACAAATAATGCCCTAACTTCATTGCAGAAAAATACAATGCTAAACACAATTTTTCGATGGAAGTATACTTAACTTCGACATTATTTAACCTTCTACTTAAGTAATAAACTACTTGTTCAAGCCCTTGTTCATTATCCTGTGCTAATAGACTCCCTATCAATTTGTCATTAGCAGAGATGTATAATTTCAAAGGCTTACATGGAATTGAAGGCATCAAAATAAGAGATTTGATTAAGTATACTTTCAATCTTTTGAATGCTTCTTGATGCTCTTTTTCCCATCTAAATTCATCACCTTCCTTCAGCTTAAGCAACAGAGAGAAAACTATCGTTTTTCCTGCCAAGTTTGCGATGAACCTTCTTAGAAAATTTACCTGTCCCAAAAAAACGTTGGAGTTCTTTTTTCGTCGATAGTGATTTAGCTTCCATTATAGCTTTAGTTTTATTTCGATTGACTTCTATTCCTCTTTTGTGCACTAAAAACCCCAAGAAATTGCCTGTTGACACTCCAAAGGCACACTTTAATGGGTTTATTTTGAGCTGATGATATCTCATTCTTTCGAAAACCTTTCGAAGGTAACCCAGATGTTCCTCTTGTTGATCAGATTTGATCATAATGTCATCTATGTATACTTTCATTATCTTTCCTATAAAGTCATGGAATATGATATTCATTGCTCTTTGATATGTTGTCCCAGCATTTTTTAACCCGAAAGGCATTACTACCCACTCATATGTACCTAAAGCGCATGGACATCTAAACGTTATTTTATGAGTATCTTGTGGAGTAATAAAAATTTGATTATATCCTGCATGCTCATCCACAAACGATAAAATTTCGTTATTGGCTGCTGAATCGACTAATAAGTCAACTACTGGCATGGGATATTCATCTTTAGGACTAGTTGTATTGAGATTTCTATAATCTATGCAAACCCTCAGTTTTCCATTTTTTTTCATCACTAGTACTATATTTGACAACCATTCAACATACTTGGTTGTTCTAATAAACTTAGCTTTTAAGAGCCTTTCGATTTCTTCTTTGATTAGAAGAACAATTGAATTATTCATTCTTCGAAGTGGCTGTATATGAGGTAAAAAAATTAGTTTAATAGGTAATCTATGTTCTACAAAATTCCTATCTAAATCAGGAATTTCGTTATAATTCCATGCAAAGAAATCTTTAAATTCATTCAACAAACTTACAAGCATGTTTTTCATTACATGATTCAGATTTGAGCTTACAAAAATAGGTTTGGGATCTTCACTAGATCCTAAATTGACCTATTCTAGCTTATCATGCACTTCTACATTTATATCGTCTAATTTAACAGGTGCAGCAGTAAGCTCTTCCATCGTCAACCTTGTATCGTCTTCGAACTTATCTTCATCTACGTATTCTGAGCAGTTACATGAATAATTTCCTTCCATCTTGCGCTCGAGAAAGAATAAATAAAGTCTTTCGAAGGTAGACTTTACTGACTTTTTCTCTTTTGTTAACTTTTCTTTCGATTCCCAAAATCTTATTGCTTCCTTATTCCTCGATCAGATCGATCTCTCTTGCATGCCTTTTGATGATATTAGGCCTAGAAAAACTCCGACTTGCCTCCTTTAAACCTTCCTTGAATACATGGAAAACTTGCTCTCCCGTCAGACTTGAAGTACCCACTTTTTCGATGACCATCGAATCCCTTCCCTTATACAACGGAGCTTCAATATTGTGTATGTCGGCTTTGAATGGGTTTCGATCGGCCCAACATATTTCCATCTCTTTTTGACCTTCAACATCTTCTTGCTTCAAGAAAATCAAAGATTAGTGTAGTGAGGATGGAATACATCCGTTCGAATGTATCCAGTCTCGACCTAGGAGCATGTTATAATTGGGCGACGAATCTACTACGAAGAATATAGTGATCATCTTCATATTTCCAATGTTTAGCGACAATGCTAGAACACCATGCGTAGATGAAGCTCCTTCGGCGAAATTACTAACTGTGACTTCGGGGGCGATCAAATCTTCGACCTTTTTCCCTAAAAACTTTAACATCCTTGATGGCAGTATATTAACTACTGCTCCATTGTCCATAAGCACCTTGTCAACCATCTTTCCGTTAACCACTACTGTCACATATAAGGGTCTCAATTGCCTTACCAATGTCATCTCAAGAGTTTGCATAACAACCTGTAATTCTCCAGTTATATCTTTTTGAACTTCCAGCGAACGCGACAAATGCATTTTTTCCTCATCTTTTTCTATCTTAACTGCCGCTTCTGAATGATCTTCGACGTCTCCATCGAGACCAACAGGCTGGTTTGGTTTTGGCTTGAACCTCTTTGGTAAAATCAACATGATGTTGCAATCTACATTTGGCAAAACTGACCCAAATTGAATTGCCTCCAACCTTTTTCCAAAATCACCTAAATCTGATCCATTCGAACTTTGATCTTTGTCTTGATTCTTAACTGCATCTTCCTCCATGTCTGATGCCTTGCTTGACTCATCTTCTGACATGAGTAGTTTCTTGACTTCTTCCAGCTTCCTTGCCAAGGCAGCCTTCGAAGTTGACTTTTGCCCCCCAATCTACTCATCTGACTGACTTTTACCTTCTTATTTAGTTGATTTCAGTCCTTCCCTTGTCCACGCCATGTTTGATGCATTTTGACGAGGAGATGGTGGGCTTCTAGGATAATCTGGATGTACATCTAGTAAAACTCTATTAGAAAACTTTTGTTGTAGTCTACGTTTTTGGGATGTAGCCGGTACATACCATCCTTCATGAGAGGGAAACTTAGGGTGTCTCAATCTATCCCAACGATTAACAGGGGCAATAGGAGGTCTCACTATTCTTCTTTGAGATCCCTAAAAATGTCTTTCTTGCCGATCTTTGAAAGGTACATCCCTTTAAAATCCTTGCCAATGTGTTGGTGCAGTTTTATCATGTGACCAATTAGTTAGCCGTTTTCCATGGTGCTTTATGTCTTGAGTTGCTAGCAAACATGGGATTACTGGGTTCCCATTCAACAGAAATGGCCCATCGTTTGCTCCATACATCTCAACTTTGCAATGACCAAAAATACCTTAGTCTGGCCCCTCATAGATTAACTTAGCTCCAACGTAAATCTGTAAATCTCCTCCACCCATTGTGTTGAAATGCAACACTGCTTCTGAGAAACAGGTCTTCATCTCCTTCTCTGCAATTTCTATTTCGGCTTCTTGTATAGTTCTTCGACATCAAATACAAATGAACTTTTAACCCACAGCATCTTGTATTTTTCCTTTTTCTTTGTCCATCTTGACAATTTCTTCTCGAGTAATCACACTTGGTAACTTCCTCACAAGCTTTCCAAGGTCGGCTGAAACCATGTTCATATTGAGCATGTTAGGAAATGGATCACTATCAACTTCTATGATCTCCTTTCCTTTAGCATATTATAGCATTCCCTTTTGAATTAGATCCTGTATAGCATTTCGAAATGTTAAGCAATTATTAGTGGAATGTCTAAAAGAGTTGTGCCATTTATAGTATTTTTTCCCTTCTTTTTTCTTTCAGGTGGGATTGAATGACCACTCGTTAAAGTGATGAACATTTGCTTCACTAACTCATCGAATAGTTCATTTGCCTTAGATAATTCAAATGAAGACTGTCGTAGAGTCGAAGGTTGGCTCTATTTGTTCAATTGTGTAGAAGGTAAATTTAATAGTTTTTCAATTTTTTGCAAAGTATCACATACAATTGGAGTTTTTTCAATTACTTGCGGTACATCTATTTCTACATCTCCTTCGACCTCTTGATAATAGGTCCCAAGAGAAGTTGATTTTCGATGCATTTCTTCTTTCAATAAGCTCTCATACCTAGTGGCTCTCGAGGCTAACTCAAACAAATCTTTGAATTCCATTCCTTTAAACTTTTTTCTTTGTTCGAGATCCAAGCCATTCTGGGCTAATCTTACTAATTCAGTTTCTGGTAAAACAACATGACACCTATTTCTTATCCTTTTGAATTTACTAAGAAATTGATCAGCAGTCTCTGTCGAATGTTGTTTTAACTTGGATTAATTTTCTATATTCACTTCAGGTTCAGTCCTAAAGAACTGAGCATAGAATTGATCTTTCATCTCTTGCCAATTCTCGATCGAATTGGCTGGTAGATTGATAAACCATGTGAATGCAACATTCGTTAAGGAATGTGAAAATAATTTTATTTTAAGAAAATTATTGTTTCCTACCTCCCCACATTGCAAAGTAAATCTACTTATGTGCTCAATGATTGATTGATTTTCTTCTCCTGAAAATAAGGTGAATTCAGGAATTTTATAATTTCTCAAAAAATCCAAGTTATCTACCCAATATGGATAGAGCTTTCGAAACATGGGTCTCTCAGCCCTTCGAGGGGCTGGTCCGTAGAGATCTTACATAATATCTATGATTTAATCTCTATTAACTATGAATTGTTGACCCATCACAGGGTTGAGATTCATAGGTTGACCCATCAATGAGTTAATGTTCATGGGTTATTTGACCTGTAGTGGAAAAGGTTGATCAACCCTAAAAGGATCCACAACTGGTGGATTAGGATACACCGATTCTACAATAGGGGCGTTAAATAGGTTCCTATCGAAAGTCTACCAACATTCGAAGGTCGATGACCTCGTGGTCCTGACCCTTGAGGATTTCTAGGCTCATAAACAGGATTATAATATGAACCATATCTTTGAGAAATTTTAGGTTCGTAGAGATGATTATAACATACCTGTTACTGGAAACTACCATTACTAGGACTTATCGATAGTCCTTGATTCTCCGCTTGTACTCTTGCCAAAGGCATGTTAACACTTGCTACTTCAGTAGATGTGGAATTTGCAAATGTCATAACTACTTCAGTACCAATAATAGCCTTCTTCATTGTCATCACGAATTCCTGCTCTTCCAAGTTTGGATTGCTGAATACTTCGATTATTTTTTGCCTCTCCTGCGCAGAAAGCCTTTCCAGGCTTTTCGACTGACTATTTTGATCATTCGATTGGTCTACTTCATTCATTATATTCGCTCCATTGGTAACTTTTGTAGAAGTTACACCTTCTTGCATTGTCTTGTCTTTGCGAGTTTGAACCACATTGCTTTCTGACTTAGTAAGAGTCCCACCGGCTGTGCCAAAAATTTATTAACCAAAACAAATCTAACCTCCTTCGAAAAAAGGAAATTCTTTGAGATGATCAAGCAATTGCGTACAAGGTACTTTTACCGTGTGTTAGGACTTCGCCAGAAAAAAATAAATGATGAAAATAAAAGTAATAAAAGAATTTTATTACTTCGATGGGATTACAACTGAACACTGGGATTACAAACTAAGTTACAGACTACTCCTATCAGCTATCGAAAGGAAATTGCTAAGAAAATTATAAAGAAATAAAGATAAAATAAAAAGATAGGCAAGTTGCCGATTTGTGTAAGAGTCCTTTCAAAGTGCCCATTCTTGATCTTTTATAGACTACTCTGATAACTGCCCATAACTGCCTTTCAAAACTGTCTCCATCATGAGCCATTTCTTGTTGATTGTGGATCCACTCTGGTAGTGGGTAGTTATGATATGTTCCCACGATCCAGTAACTGCTGGTCTTTGAAAACAAATGCCTTCAATTCTGACACATATTTCTTTGCAGAGGTTAACATCTGTCCCTTTGCATAGGTTATGTTTTGTGACACCTGTCTAACACCAATAACGGCTCCTTTGATTTCGATGAGAGACGATGAGAGAAATAGTCAATTAATACAAGCGTCAACAAAGAAATTAAAAACATCGATGGGCCTTTCACTTAAGCCCCTATGGTCTTTTACCATCGATGAGTTTATACAATATTTATTAACCATTTAATTCCTGGTACGTGCCATCTTTTATTTTTACAATCCTTGAAGAGTATTTGTAATATAAAAAATTCATTTTTCGGCTTAGGTATTTATTCTATTCATATTGACCTTCTATTCGATAGGCTATTTTTATCTTTATCGAAAGAATTTAGAATAAATGTGGTATAAGCAAACCCTCAATTTCAAAAGGCAGCCAACTAAATGGAGAAGGAATGGCAAAAGAGAAATTTCACAATGGACGAAAACTTTTACTATTCATCTGAAGATTAGCTCTTTATATATAATAACTACTGAATTTGATAAAAAGAATTAGTAATTTTAACCTGTGATTTAAATAATTTAATTGATTAAAAAATTGTAAAAGTTTACAATTATTTTCTTAAACATAATTCCTAAAAAATAAAAATATATATATGTATTGTAGTTAAAAAAATGCACTTAACATATCAAGCAAAATACCAAATAAAAATAACATTAATCATTCAATAATAATATTAATAACAACACCAACAACTAATTAATTATCTCTAACATTAATAACAATTAAATTACATACTTATCTAGTAAAATATTCACATTATATAACTATATATAGTAATTAAAATCATAAATATTTTAAGTTATTTCTTATAAATAGTAAAATATTTATATAACTATAAATATATGTGTGTGTGTGTGAGAGAGAGAGAGAGAGATTAAGATTTATCATACATAAAAATACAGTAACTAATATGTATATACCTCAAAGCAAATTGAGCTCGATTGATAGTGATTGAAAAAAATATCCACACAAATCATGTTAATTAGAATTATTTAGAACCAGTTAGACAAATTATTTGTACAATTTTAATTTCACAAGTACAGCTAATTTAAATTTTGTGCCAATGTAGCCATTGCGGGTCATGTCAGGCTAATTTTTCCTCTGCCAACAAAGCAAATATATAGTTTCCATTGGTTTCACGGTCTTAAAATATAATGTGCACTAATTTGCAACCTTGTCAGAAAAGAACCTCCGTTATATGGCTTTTTTTCTTGTCTTTTACGAAAGTTTTTTTTTTATGTTAGTTTAAATGATGATATTTGTTAACTCTAGGCAACCCAAGAGGGGATGAATTGGGTCTTTAAAAAAATAATAATTTAAAAAAAAAATTTAAAAACTTTTTAAATTTACAAATAAATAAAATAAGATAAGCAAATATTGAAGCAATACAAATATTAAAAGTTGATGGATAGAGAAATAGAACCGGATGCTAGAGATTTATAGTGGTTCGGTTTTATTCTAGCCTACATCCACTCCTCAAGTTCTTCCATAAATATTTTCACTATTCAGAATACTTCACAAACGTATTCCAAACCTTTACAATCTTCAAGATTTCGCTTGAATGATCTGAATGTTTACGGGCACATTCACAAGCCTATTTCAGCTTCAAGAAAATCCTATAAAAATAAATCTCTATTTTCTTCTAATCTCTCTTGAACTCTCTTTGATGAGTTTCACTCACTCACTCAAAGGATAAAGGATGACTCACCCTTGAATATAATAAATGAGATGTATTAATGAAGAACACTCACTGTCTTTACAGAAATAATTTATAATAAATGATAAGGTAAAGAGAGATGAGGAACAAGAACTGGAGTTACAGCAATAAATGTAAGCTTAAGATTTCTAAGATTGATTTGAGCAATGGAACAGTGAATACAAATCTCAAACCTTCTTAAATGCTGAAAAATTACTCTTTATATAAGTTCTTGTGCATTCATGACCGTTGGAGGTAGGTGGGAGTAATAAATGTTAAAAATCTAACCATTGAGATCTGCCGCGATTTGAATTTTCGTCGCCAGTGTCGACACAAATACTTTTGGTGTCGACACAAAGTGTCTAGGGCAGGGTTCTTCAAGTAGTTGAGTCGACACAAATTTTCTGAGAGGTCGACATAATTTCTGCATTCTACCTTCCAACATTCTGGTGTCAACACATTTGAATCTGGTGTTGACTCGTTTGAAACTTCAGCATCTGGAGGGACCATTTGTGTCGACTCAACTTGCCTTTGGTGTTGACACTAAAATTCTGCAGGAAGTCTCGGTTCTTTTATGTCGACACATTTGGTCTTGGGGTTAACACCAACATTCTGCAGGTAAGCTCGGGATTTTTGGGTCGACACATTTGGACTTGGGGTCGACACTAAAAATCTACAGGAGGTCTCGGTTGTTTTGTGTCGACACAACTTCTATTTGTGTCGACCCAAACTTTCGGATACCAAAAGTGAGGATCACTTTTGTTTCGACACAAAATTAATTTGTGTCAACTCAAATTGAGTCTTGAGAGGTTCGGCTCTTTTATGTTGACACAAAACTTATTTGTGTCGACACTAAAGTTTTGATACTTGAAGATCAACTTGTAAAACAGTTAGGGTGTCAAACTATTTGATCGAAGAGTGTTGACACACTTGATAAGCTTCAAGTATATACTTTGCCTTAAAATTATTTGACTTAATTTTCAATTAAGATCAACACGAAATATTCTTATTCAAGAATGCTTAAGTGTTTAAATCTTTTTAAGATATAAGTCATTTTTTTTTACTAAGGTGTCAACTTTAATTGTTCAAAATGTGTTAACACTTTCATTTTGAAAATATAAAATATTATTCATTTAAATCCATTTATTCTTAGAAAATAAATTATAAAAATCATCAAAATCAAAATAAAAAACTCTTGGGCTAACAATCTCCCATTTTTTGATGATTACAATCATATTTACATTTTCTAAAAAATATTTTAAAATATTTTTTAACAAGAGTTCTCCCCTTATCGATATGCCTTAAACATTAAAAACAATTATAAAGGCTAGGCATACATTAGAGTGAAAATATACAATTTTTAACATGATTTGCACAAATGATCAAGAAACATTCTGAATTTATTATAATTTGAGCAAAACAGTGAATATGTGCAAAGTGATTTAACCAATCACATCCAATTTCATATGCAATCCATTCAACAAACATTCCTAGGCAAATGAATAAGATATAATGAACATATATAATTAACCACATGTATAGACATAAAAAATATTTCCATTTATTCAAAACACAAAAATTGTTCAAAACATTAACCATCCATATCATTCAAACCATGCAACCCATTCAACCAAGTAACCAAAAGAAAAGAATGTTTAAAATAGATACATCTTCTCCTTCAGAAAAAAAAAATAAAGAAATGTTAATGTTGTTGAAACTCCCTTCACTTCTACTTTCTCCCCTTGTTTTTTTATCTCTTCCCCCATTTTGGAATCTTAAAAAAAAAAAGGAACTATTGGTCATCCATGAAGCACTTAAAGTCCTTCTTGGCCTTGGCTTTCTCTTTGCTTGCGGAGACCCTTTCCTTTGCAATGTGTGATCGCTCATCCTTGGCTTTAGCTGCTGCCATAGCTTCATAGCGTGCTGCTAAAGCAAGATTTGCTTCATTTTTTAGTCTCATAGCTCTTTCTTCCTTCGTCTCCTTGGCCTTGAATTGTTTGGCCCAAGCGTCCTGGATCCACTTCAGGTGTTCTTCTACCTTCTGTGAGTTTGCATGAACAGCCGTGACGATCCTTTAATCATACTCTTTGCGCACTTAATGGAGGATTGCCTTATTGCAATTTATAATGTATGCAATGTTTTTATGCATAGTTTTGCAGAGGGCTCTTCCTACATCAGTGGCATTTTCTACATCTCGTCTGATGCTTCAGTTTATTTTGTCAAGATGTTTAACCTTCTTAGAGAGTGAAGAAATAGTATGATGCAAGTCAAAGAAATCTTAGTCTACTTTTGCTTGGAAGAGAGTGACTTTGGAAGATAGAGAATTGATTAATGAAATAACCTCCGAGAGGTCAACTTGAACTGGGGCAGAAGGAGCAGATGGAACAGAGGTGGATGTGGCAGGAGGATGGGGAACATAGGATGGACCAGGAGTGTCATAAGGTTCATGAAAAACAGGATGGGAAGGAGGAGAATCAAGATCGATGGGAATGGATGAAGTGTCTCGAGGGGAACGAGGAGGGGGAGGAGTTCTAACAAATGCAGGAGTATCACGGCGAGTAGTGGTCCATACCCCATCAACATTTGCAATCTGCATATGTTTTAGGAAGGAGCTACCATACAGATCATGTTTAGAAAATGCAACAGCCTTTTCTTTAGATAGATCAATGCCAAAATGGTGAAAAACACGTGAGGTACATCTTATGAGGTAGAGAGAAATTTTTTTTGCTATGAGAATGAAGCATATGGGATATGAACAAAAAGCCTAGGTTTAGCTTTTGTGTCTCAAGAATACACCACATTATGAAAATGTACATGTATGAGACATCACTAAATTTTTCCATTTGAGGAAGGAAAATGTGGTTGACCATATGATGCAAAAGACGCATCTCAGGCTTCAAAGAATTAGCCTCTAAAGGCTTAATGGGGTCGATGTCCTCATTCTCAAAAATATTTTTAACAGATTCAGAAAAGAAAATCCTTCAACCTTAATAGGTTTCTGGCTATGGTAAACGCAGATTTTCCCTTCGGGAATCCCAAGAATTTCATTCAAAGAGAATGGAGTCGGAACAATGTCTTTACCATTCACCCAAGTGGCGATGGTAGTGGTCGAAACTAGGGATATGTGGAAGTGTGCATAGAAAGATTTAACTAGTGTGGAATAGTGTGATTCTTGGATCTGAAGAAGCATTTCCCACCCAAGGTTTGAGAAAAGGTCTTTAAATCTCATTTCAATAGAATCAAAGAATTCAAAGTCTGTGCTACGACCGGGACAGATTTTGCGATTCACAAAAGAAGAAAAATACAGTTGTCAAATCTTAGGAGTTTGGAAAGAGATTACCTCATAGGAGGCTACATTTTGTGGAACGGTGGTTGTCGTTGTCGCTGTCGTAGTCGTCGTCGCCTTGGTCGCCATCTTCTGTTTTGAAGTTCTATGGCTCAAAGACGAGCCTTCTCCAGTTCTCTTTGATCCTTTTCCCATCGTTTTGGGTGGAATTTTGATGGATTTGGGTTTGGATTTGAGAGGAAGAAGAGGAATCGACACTGGTTTGAGAGAGAAAAGAGGCGAGAGATGAACAGTTTTTAAAGAGAGAAAAACAAAATGACATCCGGGGACCGACGTGTCTATATATATAGACTTAACAATTTGTGTCGACACAAATTTCATTTGGTGTCGACACTTTTCGTAGAGAGTGTGGGTGTCGAAACAGAGAAATGGTGTTGACACATTTTTTATATGGTGTCGACACATTCGACCATTTGGGTTGACACAATCAAGCTTGGTGTCGACACAAATTTACCGAGAGTCAGAAAAAATTACGGTGTCGACACTGAATAGAATTGGGTCGACACTATTCACGCAGTGCCACTTCTATGCAGTATTGTGTCGACACTTCACACATTTGTGTCGACACTTTTTCAAGTTGTGTCGACACTTTTTCACAATTAAGAAAGAATATCAAGCATTTTGAAATGCAATAAAAGACATGGTTAGTATGGCATATAAATTATCAATTTGGAGCACATAACATACCAAGTTCTCTTATAATATAGCATATTCTTTCTTCATTTAAAGATTTTATAAAAATGTTCACTAATTGGTAATCGGTGCCTATAAATTCAAGTTCAATATTTTCTTTTTGCACATGATCTCTTGTAAAATGATGTCTAATCTCTATGTGCTTTGTTCTTGAGTGTTGTATAGGATTCTTTGATATATTGATTGCACTAGTGTTATCACATTTGATAGGAATATGATCTAGCTGAAAACCATAGTCTTCTAATTGTTATTTCATCCAAAAAAACTTGTGCACAATAACTTCAAACTACATTATACTCAGCCTCGGCTGCAGACAAGGCCACTGAGTTTTTCTTCTTACTAAATCAAAAAATTAGTGAGTGTCCTAAGAATTGACAAGTACCACTTATGCTTTTTCTATCTACTTTGCAATTGGAAAAATCAGCATCTGAATAGCCAAATAGTTCAAAGGCTATTCCTCTAGGATAGAATAATCATAGGTTTTGTGTTCCTAAGAGGTATCTAAGGATGCGCTTAACAGCGGTCACATGTGATTCCTTAGGATTAAATTAAAATCTAGCACACACGCAAACACTAAACATAATATCCGGTCTACTAGCAGTTAAATATAAGAGAGATCCGATGATACCTCTATAACGCTTTTCATCTACTGCTATGCCATCTTCATCTTTATCAAGCTTCGTTGTAGGACACATTGGAGTTCCCATAGGCTTCACCTTGAGTATGTCAAACCTCCTCAATATGTCACTCGTGTACTTTGCTTGATTGATGTAGATTTCTCCTTGAGTTTATTTGATTTGAAGTCCTAGGAAGTAGTTGAGCTCACCCATCATGTTCATTTCAAATTCTCTCTGCATACACTTAGCAAAGTCCTTACAAAGAGATTCGTTAGTTGCACCAAAAATTATATCATCTACATAAATTTGTAGCACTAGCATGTCACTTCATTGAGACTTGATAAAAATTGTGGTATCAATTTTTTCTCTAAAAAACTCATTTTCAATTAAGAATTTACTAAGTCTTTCATGCCAAGCTCTTGGTGCTTGCTTTAAACCATAGAGAGCTTTGGTAAGTTTGTAAACATAGTTTGGAAAATTTGGATTTTCAAAATAAAGAGGTTGTTTCACATAAATTTTCTCCGAGATAAAGCCATTTAAAAAGGTACTCTTGACATCCATTTGATAGAGTTTAAAATTTTTAAAGCATGCAAAAACAAGCAACATCATAATGGCTTTAAGCTTAACCACATGAGCAAAAGCCTCATCAAAATCGATGCCTTCTTCTTGATTATAACCTTGGGCTACTAATCGAGTTTTATTTCTAAGAACTACTCCATTTTCATTCATTTTATATATAAAAATCTATTTTGTACCAATAATGGAGTGTTCTTTAGGTCTTAGGACTAAAGTCCAAATTTTGTTTCTTTTAAATTGGTTTAGCTCTTATTGCATAGCCAAGATTCAAAATTTATCATTTTTGGTTTCTTCAAAATATTTTAGTTCAGTCTGAGAAAGGAATGCTAAATTACCACAAATATTATGTAGAGAATAGCGAGTTTTGATACCTTGAGATGGATCACCAATGATTAGATCTTTTGTGTGACCATGGGCATACCTCCACTCTTTAGGTAAATCTGAATTTTCTTGATTTTCATATTCTACTATCTGTTGGAGTGCATTTTGTTATGAATTTAAAGTTTTCTCTTCATTTGGCTCTTCTTTTTCCTTGATAAAGATATCTTCTATACTTTTTTTTATATCTACAAGGTTATCTTCATAAAAAAAATTTGAAGAACCAATGTTAGTTTCATCAAAAACAACATGTATAAATTCTTCAACAACTATGGTCCTTTTGTTGAAAATTCTATACGCTTTGCTAGATATAGAATATCATAAAAAAATACTTTCATAAGATTTTGCATCAAACTTGCCCAAAAGTTCTTTGTTATTATTTAAAACAAAATATTTGCATCCAAAAGCGCGAAAATAACTGATGTTAGGTTTTCTTCCATTCCATAGCTCATATGAGATTTTCTTGAGAGAAGATTTTATCATAGCTCTGTTTATGAGAAAAACAAGTGGTATTAACAGTCTCGGCCCAAAAGCATCGTAGTAGATTATTTTCACAGAACATGGTTCTAACCATTTCTTCCAATGTCCTATTCTTCCTCTCAACAACTCCATTTTGTTGAGAGGTTCTAGGAATAGAGAAATTATGATTAATACCATTTTTATCATAGAACTTTTTAAAATTTTATTTTCAAATTCTCTACCATGACCACTTCGAATACTAGTAATTTGAAAAAAAATTTTATTTTGAACTCTCCGAGATAGTTTTGTAAAAGAAGCAAAGGCTTCATCTGTATGAGTTAAGAATAGCACGCAAGTGTATCTAGTGAAGTCTTCCATTTTGTTAATTATGATTCTATGCGTAGATTAATTAACTTGGAGCACATACCAAGTTTTGGTATTGACAAAACTCACAAGTGTGAAACTTGTGTGGAATCAAAGTTAACTAGGTCTTCGTTTCACTTGGTTGAAAGAAGTATCGAGCCACTGGGTTTAATTCACACTGATGTGTGTGATCTGAAATATGTTCAGACTCTCAGTAAAAATAAGTACTTCATCACGTTTATTGATGATAGTACAAAGTACTGCTATGTATACTTGCTAAAGAGCAAGG
>JAOTRH010469200.1:0-27212 GCA_034768845.1 Heliamphora exappendiculata | reverse complement strand
CCCACCCCTCTCTTGGGTTACCCTGTTTTAACAAAAATAAAATATTTTCACTCAAAGGCGCGAAAATAGTTGATGTTAGGTTTTCTTTCATTCCATAGCTGATATGGAGTTTTCTTGAGAGAAGCTCATTTCATAGCTCTGTTTATGACAAAACAAGCAGCGTTGATAGCCGCGGCCCAAAAGTATCGTGGTAGATTATTTTCACAGAGCATGGTTCTAGTAATTTCTTTTAATATCCTATTTTTCTTCTCAACAATTCCATTTTGTTAAGGGGTTCTAGGAGCAAAAAAGTTATGGTCAATACCATTTTCATCACAAAATTTTTTAAAATTTTTATTTTCAAATTCTCTACCATGATCACTTCGGATAGTTATGATTTGAAAATATTTTTTATTTTGAACTCTCCGAGGTAGTTTTGTAAAAGAGGAAAAAGTTTCATCCTTATGAGCTAGGAAAAGCACCGAAGTGTATCTAGAGAAGTGATCAACAATAACAAAGATATAACTCTTACCTCCAAGGCTTAAAATTCTTGTTGGACCAAATAAGTCCATGTGAAATAGTTATAAGGGCCTACAAGTTAAAATCTCATTTTTGGAATGAAAAAAACTTCTAACTTGTTTGCCTTGTTGACATACATCACACACTTTGTCTTTTTCAAATTTGGTTTGGGGTAACCCAATCACCAATTCCTTTTTTAAAAGTTTAGAAATCAAGTTCATGTATGCATGTTCAAGCCTTCTATGCCATAACCAACTATTATCACTCAAGGTGGCTAAGTACTTTGTGTCATTTTTAGAAAGGTCATTTAGAGTGAATGTATAAGCATTTTCATGCCCATGACATTCAAAAATAACTTTGTTATTAGTTGAATCTTCAATAACATACTTAGCATGATCAAAGACAACCATGTGGCCATTGTTATAAAGTTGGCTTATACTAAGAAGGTTATGTTTCAAACCATTAACAAGAAAAATATTTTCAATAGAAGGGGAAGGAATTTTACCGATACAACTGATTCCTATGATTTTCCATTTACTATTGTCTCTAAATGTTACAAATCCACCATCTTTTGATTTTAGGGATGCAAACATAGATTGGTCGCCTGTAATGTGTCTTGAGAAAACGCTATCAAGGTATCATATCCCCCATTTGAATGAGGACTTGAAACATATCTGCAAGAAGAATTAATTTCTGCTTTTTGGTACCCAAATTTTCTTGGGTTCTTTGGAGTTTGTTCCTTGAGAATGTGTTCCCTTAGGAATCTAAACTTTCTTAACGGGTAAATTTGAAGATCTTCTATGTGGATAATATGTGACAGTGTGCCTATGTTCATAGCGATAAAAATAGGTAGCATTTGTATGATTAGAAGATGCTTTGACAAAAGTATTGCTAAAGAACTTTTTTTTTGGCTTGTACCCAATCCCGGCTTTGTTGAAAACATATTTTTACATACCGAGAAGTTTGTCTAAGTTATTTTGTTCTTGAGTGAACTTGTAAACTATTTTGGTGAGGTTTTCAACCATTTCAACTAAAACTTTATTTTCATCCTTCAAAACAGAAACTTATTTTGATAAAGCCAGTTTTCCATTTTTCAAAATTTTAATTTCACTTGAGGAAGAAATAACTAACTTTTTGAAAATAGTGTTCTTAGCACTCATTCTTCTCAATTCATAATACAAATCTTCAAATGCATTTTGTAATTCATCTATAGAGAAAAAGTCATGGGTTACCTCATCATCATCTTCTTTAGCCATGAGGTATAGATTTGTAACCTCATTTTTTTCTCTTTCGTCTTCGAAGCTGTTGTTATTACTTTCGCCCAATGCAGCTATCATAGCTTTTTTAAAGCCCTTTTTGAACTGCTTTTTGAGCTGATGACATTCAGCCTTAACATGTCTCGGCTTTTTGAACTTGTAGCAAATGATTTTCCTTTCTTATAGTCGTTTTGAATTTGCTAGAGCCGCCTTTGAATTTGGTAGGCTCGCCTATGTGTCCTTCTTTCTTGAAGAACTTTCTTCCTTCTTGTTTCTTATTTCCAAGAAACCATTTGAACTTCTTTGTGATGAAGACCGTGTCTTAGTTCTCATCACTTGAGGAATCTTCGTCGAATTCTTCATCATGAGTTGAGGACTTGAAGGCAATGTCTTTCTTCATTTTGTTTTCATCCTCGTCGTCCATTTTGATACTCATCTCATGAGTCATAAGAGATCCAAGAAGTTCTTCTAGCATGAGAATGTTGAAGTCTTTAGCTTCTTGGATTGCTGTGACCTTAGCTTCCTAGTTCTTAGGCATGCATCTAAGAATTTTTCTTACCATTTCTACATTGGAATAAATCTTGTCAAGAAATTTTAGTCCATTAATAATATCAGTAAAGCGTGTAAACATATAAAAAATTGATTCATCATGCTTCATTTTAAATAGCTCATAGTTATGACATACTTATTTTGGACTCCTTTACTTGGTTAGCACCCTCATGGGTAACTTCAAGTCTATCCCATATTTCTTTTGCAGTGTCACATGTAGATATCCTATTAAACTCATTTGGGTCAAATGAGCAATATAGGAGATTCATGGCTTTAGCAATTTTTTGAATATCTCTAATGTCATTTTCGGTCCATTTAGGTTCTTGTTTAGAAACGATTGTTCTTTCAACGGTCTTGGTGGGTTTTTTGGGTCCATTAATGATAACCTTCTAAAGGTCGTAGTCTACAGCTTGAATATAGATTCTCATTCTAGCCTTACAATAATTATAGTTTATTCCATTAAATACGGGAGATCTATTGGTCAACTAACCCTCAGATTGGATAGGTCCAATGCTAGTGGTTGCCATGTAAACTCTTAGACTGTTAAGTAAAAAATAAGAGCCCAAGCTCTACTACTAATTGTTAGTTCTAGGCAACCCAAGAGAGGGATGAATTGGGTCTTAAAAAGATAATAACAATCTTTAAAAAAAATTTAAAACTTTTTAATATTGCAAACAAATATAGCAAGATAATCAAAGATTAAAGCAATGAAAATATTAAAGAAGTTAGGGATAAAGAGAATGAACCAGACACCAAAGATTTATAGTGGTTCGGCTTCTTCCAAGCCTGCATCCACTCCTCAAGTCTCCTCTTGAGAATTTTCACAATGTTGAATGCTTCACAGGTGCATTCAAAGCCTTACAACCTCAAGACTTTTCTTGGGAATATCCACCAGGATACGAATGTTTACGGACACATTCAAAGGCCTTATAACAACCTCAAGATGATCCTATAAAAACTACCCCTATTTTTTTCTAATAACTTTTGAACTCTTCTTTGATGAGATTTACTTACTCACTCAAAAACAAATGGTGAATCACCCTTGGATACAATAAATGAAGTGTATCAATGAGTATCACTCACTCTATTTATAGAAATTGATTGACAATAAATAAAGAGGTAAAGAGAAATGAGGTACAAGAGCGGCAGTTATAGCAATAAATGAAAGTTTGAAGATTTTGAGTTTGAATCAAGCAATAGAACAGTGATGATAAGTCTCTAGGGATTTAAATTCAGATGAGTAACTCCTTATATAAACTCTTGAGTCTTCATGATCGTTGAAAGTAGGTGAGAGCATTTAATGCCAAAAATTTAACCGTTGAACTCGGCCGCGAATTTGAATTTTCGTTGCAGGTGTCGACACAAAAGCTTTTGGGTCGACACAAAATGTCTAGGGCATGGTTCTTCAAGTGGTTAGGTCGACTCTGATCTTTGGATGGGCCCACACGATTTCAGCAATCTTCTCACGAACACAATGGTGTCAACATAATTAGTTTTGGTGTCGACTCAATTGTTCTTTAGATTTTCGAAGAGGGCAATTTGTGTCAACTCATTTTGCCTTGGTGTCGACACTAAAAGTCTGTAAGAACCCTCGGGAGATTTGTGCCGATTCATTTTGCCTTGGGTTCGACACTAAAATTGTACCAGCACCCTCGGGAGATTTGTGTCAACTCGTCTTCAATTTGTGTCGACTCAAAGTTCCTGATAACAAAAGTGAGGAACCACATTTTTGCCGACTCAAACTCAGTTTGTGTTGACTCTTTTTGAGTACAAAGAGGTTCGACTCTTTTGTGTCCACTCAATATCTATTTGTGTCGATACTAATTTTTAATTCCTGAAACATATTCAACGGATATGTTAGGGTGTCAACTCATTTGTTCAAAAGTGTTGACATACATGAGATATTCAAGTATTTTTTACCTTAAAGTGTTGACTCAATTATCAATTGAGTTCAACACAAAATATTCTCTTTCAAGAATACTTAAGTGTTTAATCCATTGAGAGATGAGTCATCTCATATGGCTAAATGTGTCAACTCATTTGTTCATTTTGGGTCAATACTACCTTTTTAAAAATATTAAATATTATTCTTTTAAATCAATTTATTTTTAGAAAATAATTTATAAAAATCATCAAAATCTAAATAAAAAACTCTTGGGCTAACCGAATATATAATAATATTAACAATAATAATAATAATAATAAATAAAATAAAATAAAAGATTTTTAAACCAATTTTTTTTTCAAGTATTTTAGAAAAACAAATAAGAATGAAGTGTCAAGTTTTTCAATATTTACAAAATTTGGTTGAGCTTATTCTTTTTTGTCACGCCCCATACATCTGAGTCACGCGAAAACCCACCAAACAACCCATTTAAAGAAAATAGGTTTCATAGTTGATAATCAAAATATAACATTTGGAAAAAAAAATTTCCAAGTTTAACTCTCATAAACAGTAAACATGCATTCCCATACATGAATAAGCATACCGTCAAAAAGCGTACAAAACCAGCCTAAACAGGCGTCACATGTGTAAGTACATGTCTCAAAAAGGGAAAACTATAGCAAGTCTTCCATCACCTCTGCAACTAGGTCTACTCCACGTGCTCACATGAAAAAGATTTGACAGCAAAAATCCCACACCGTGAGCCGAAGCCCCAACAGAAAATAGACTGTAAACTGTAATATAGGCCATGCAATCATATGGTGGGAGCTAACTCGACCACAAAAGCCACAAGGTTTTTCTCTCAAAAATCAACAGTTTACCATCTGAAAACCACTATATCCATCCTTAAAACTATGCATATAATCCTGACAGATATCATTCCATAGTTAAGGAAAAGCAGTAAACCATAACATTCTCCACCCGAGGATACACAACCGAGGAGACATAGTAAAATGTAATCATATGTACCGGCTCTGCCACATCGACAAAGGCAACAACTATAAACTCTAATCCATTACCCTGGACCCGTAGGCTTAGTAATGACAAGTTCTATACGGAATTACGACAACGACGCCATTCACGGAGGCAACCGAACCACTCAATTTACGAAAGATAACCAAAGGTATAGAGCACCTACTGCTTAATTTACGGGACCTGAGCCCGAGGGTACAAAGCACCCACGCATACTCAATTTACGGGGACTAACTCGAATGTACAGAGCACCAGCGCTGCGCACGTTTCTGGACTTACACCGAGAAGCAATGAAAGCCCAACTCAACAATACCTACTGCCATGGTACATCTATGAAGAACATTTCAAAACCAACGCGCAAACCAGATATACAACACATGTATATAAAAAGATCCAATCCATGAACCATGGAGATCAAACAAAACATGTCAAAACATGAATTTCACCAAAATGTTTTAGAAGTCGAGACTCAACCCAAAGGCTAGCTTCAAACCTTCCCAAACACGTTTGAAAAGTTTTCCCAAGACTCCGTTTTCAAACCATCCCTGTTAAAACCTCTGATAACCCCTTTTAAACCATAGAGTTTCAGAAAAACCTCAGATAAATATCACACGAGGAAGGTTTGAACCAAAACACATCATTTTCCAAGGTAGCCCAGGTTCAGTCAACTAGACTAACCCTCTAGTTGACTGAAAAACACACTGGAAGAAGAGAACCAAAACAGAAGCCATTTCAGTCGACTGACCTCCCAGATCCAATCGACAGAACTTCCAACATGATGCTCCAGTCAACTGAACTCATAGGTTCAGTCGACTGAACCTGCCCAGATCATGTTTTTGAGCTACGATTTTGGTTTTCAAACCTCAAATCAAGCCTCCAAACTTTCGTTTTTGATACCCACTAGGATAAGTAAACCCAATCATATCATAAAGCCATGAAAAAACCCTCAAAACATGATTTCATCCACCCGAAATGCCGAAAAGAGGTTTTTAAACCAAAAACCCATCTTGAACACAAACACCTTTTTCATGCATTTGGTAAACAACATATAATTACACGTGATACCCTCTAACAGTTATACAGTCTAGGATCCTACCTCGGTGAGTTTAAAATTTGACATCTCGATCCACGTGCAAAATTGACCTTCGTTGGAATAAAATTTTGACTGGATGGATGCGTAGACCACGATGCCGATACTAAGGATCAGCAGTTGATTTATCAAAAACCAAGCCCCGAGTACCCGAGAAGTTAGAGAGAAGGCAGAGCGTTTGGTGAGTTTAAAAGCCAGAGAGAGAGAAGGAGGAGATATTTTGATGAAAATATATAACACAAGATATTTATAGTCAAAATATCTTTAAAATATCTTATTCTTTTTTAAAAATTTTGAAATTCGCACTACAACTTCCTACAACACCGGGAACCAACCCCGCATGCTCAGATAAATATAAACATGCATCAAAATGAGTAAATCATACATAGTAGAAATATATATACAAAACACCTCCTATATACATAAGTCTCAAAAGAGACGGGTCCGGGTCTCACAACTCTCCCCCGTTAAAGAATTTTGCCCCCGAAATTCACAATAAGGTCAAGAGGTAAACAGGTCTAGGTATCTAGCACGTATCTCAGACTCCAGCTCCCATGTAGCTTCCTTAACCCTGTGATGAAGCCATAAGACCTTGACATAGGCAATTTCTCTGCCCCGCAACACTCGCTCCTTTGTGTCAAGAATCTTCATCGGATGCTCCTCATAAGTGGCATCCTGATCAACCTGCAGCTCAGCCCAATCTAACACATGAGAAGGATCAGGCTCATACATCCGAAGCATAGAAACGTGAAACACATTATGCACAGATGCTAACTGAGGTGGCAAAGCCAGACAGTAAGCAACCTCTCCAACTCTGTTAAGGATCTCAAAAGGTCCAATGAAACGCGGTGATAACTTCCCGCTACGACCAAACCTTATCAAACCTCTACATGGTGAGACCTTTATAGCTTCCCGCTACGACCAAACCTTATCAAACCTCTACGTGGTGAGACCTTCAGGAACACATGATCCCCCACTGCAAACTCCAAAGGCCGTCTCCTCTAATCTGCATAACTCTTCTGGCAGCTCCGTGCTGTCAGTAGGCGCTGGAGAATCGCCGTAACCTTCTCTATCGTCTCTCGTACCATGTCGACTCCCAAGACTGTGGTCTTTCCCATATCTATCCAGTACACTAGTGACCTACACGATC
Source organism: Heliamphora exappendiculata (assembly GCA_034768845.1). NCBI lineage: Eukaryota > Viridiplantae > Streptophyta > Magnoliopsida > Ericales > Sarraceniaceae > Heliamphora > Heliamphora exappendiculata. The sequence goes on along the minus strand of JAOTRH010469200.1, from coordinate 19,752 downwards.
TACCATATAAAGCCTCATACGGTGCCATCCCAATATTGGACTGATAGCAGTTGTTGTATGCAAACTCTGCCAAAGGTAGATGATCCTCCCATGAACCTCTGAAGTCAAGGACACAAGCTCTCAACATATCCTCTAGAATTTGTATAGTCCTCTCAAACTAACCATCCGTCTAGGGGTGAAAAGCAGTACTGAACATCAAGTTCGTCCCCAAGGCCTTTTGCAGACTCTGCAAAAAGCGCGAAGTGAAGCGCAGGTCTCGGTCTAAAACAATAGATACTGGCACGCCGTGCAATCTAATTACCTCCCTTACGTACAAGCTACTCAATCATTCCACCGAATCCTTCACTCGGATGGGGAGAAAGTGTGCAGACTTCGTCAACCTATCAACCACAACCCATATGGCATCGTGTCCCCTAGGTGACCGAGGAAGTCTAGACACAAAGTCCATCGTGACGTGCTCCCACTTCTACTCTGATATAGGCAACGACTGGAGCAATCCTATTGGTCTCTGATGTTTTACCTTTACCTACTGACAGGTGAGGCATCGGGAAACAAACTGGATCACATCTCGCTTCATTCCCGTCCAATAGAACTGACGACACAAGTCATGGTACATCTTCGTGCCTCCAGGATACACGACAAGGCGAGAATGGTGACACTCACGTAGAAGATCAGCTCGGCATGACTCTAGCACAAAAAATTTTCCTGCCAACCTCAGACTCTAATCAGAACTCACAATCCATCCTGCTGTATCCTCGCCACTAGCAACGCGGTCACGTATAATCTGATCCTCCTGATCTGTCTGTTGGATCTCTAGCACATATGCTATCAACGTTGGTCGAGTAACTACAGAAAATAAGGTGGCACCTGTTGCGATCTTCCTGAGGCACAAATCAAACTCCCCAACCTCTCCAAGTATGTCCCACTCACGCATAGCCACAAAAGCTAACGACCCGTGAGATCTCCTACTGAGTGTGTCAGCCACCACGCTGGCCTTCCTTGGGTGATACTGCAAATCAAAGTCGTAGTCCTCTAATAACTCCATCCATCGCCGCTGGCGTAAGTTCAGGTCTTTCTGTGAAAATAAGTATTTTAAGCTCTTGTGATCGGAGAAAACCACAAAATGCTCACCATACAGATAGTGACGCCATGTCTTCAAAGCGAAGACCACGGCTGCCAACTCCAAGTCGTGTGTCGAACAGTTCCTCTCGTGCATTTTCAACTACCGAGGACCATAGGCTATAACTTTACCCCCTGCATGAGAACACACCCAAGACCGTCATGTGATGTGTCGCAGTACACAGTATACCCCAGGCCTCGCTCCGAAATGATCAATACTGGCGGACTAGTCAAACTCGTCTTCAGTTCCTGAAAGGCTAACTCACAGGACTCACTCCAAACAAACACAACTCCCTTCCGAGTCAGACGCGTCATCGGTGCAGTGAGTCTAGCAAAGTCCTTCACGAACCGCCAATAGTAGCCGGCTAGACCCAGAAAGCTACGAATCTCAAAGACGTTCTTCGGTCGTTCCCAATCGGTTAAAGCATCTTTCTTCGATGAATCCACAGCTACCCCGTCTATCGACACTACGTGTCCCAAAAATCTCACCTCAGTCATCCAAAACTCGCACTTCTCGAACTTCGCATACATGCAATGCTCTCTCAAAGTCTATAGTACGATACATAGGTGATACTCGTGTGCCTCCCTTGTGGGTGAATATATCAGAATATCATCCACTAACACCACTACAAAACTATCCAGGTAAGGATGGAAGATTCGGTTCATCAGACCCATGAACGTAGCTGGTGCGTTCGTCAAATTGAAAGGCATAACTAAAAACTTGTAGTGACCATAGCGAGTCTGGAAAGCAATCTTCGCTATGTCCTCATCCCTAATCCTCAACTGGTGATATCCTGATCTCAAGTCAATCTTCGAGAAGCAGCTCGAACCCCTCAGCTGATTAAATAAGTCGCCTATCCTCGGCATCGGGTATCTGTTCTTCACTGTCACCTAATTTTGCTTCCTATAATCGATACACAGAACCAAGGATCCATCCTTTTTCTTTGCAAAAAGAGCAGGAGCTCCCCACGGCGAAGTACTTGGACAGATAAACCCCCTGTCTAGCAACTTCTAAAGCTGTACCTTGAGTTCACGCAACTCAGCGGGTGCAAAGTGATAGGATGGTATTGATATGGGAGCAGCTCCAGAAACTAGATTAATAGAGAATTCTACCTCACGGCTCGGTGGTAACTCATACAAATCATCAAGAAAGACATCAGAATAGTCGCACACCACCGGAGGTAACTCTCCTCGAACCCCAATTACTTCATCCAACATAAGGGCTACAAAAAAGGAACCCAGATTGCCCTGGTTCCGCACAACACCTGGAATAGACCTCAAACCCTCATTCTGGTCTCCCACAAAACAAAAGCAATCTCCCGTCGGTGTACAAATCGTTACCCTCTGTCGATCGCAATCGATGAAGGCACGATAGGTGGTCAGCCAGTTCATCCCTAGAATGACATCAAACGTGGTCATGTCTAGGATAACAAGGTCAAACTCTAAACAACGACCGGCAACCTCCAACACGCAGGATCTACAGACAAGACTCAACTTCACACTCCCACTCATTGGGGTCTCCACACACATAGTACTACCCAACTAATCCATTTTCAACCCCAAAGCAGATGCAAAAGTAGATGATATGAATGAATGTGATGCTCCGGTGTTAATAAGAACACTGGCCCATGATCTGTAGACTAGAAAGGTACCTCTGATCATGGAGGTGGAAGCAGCAGCATCGGGCACGATCGGTGCTCTAGATGAGCTAGGATCTGCAAGAACATAAGCTCTGGCCGGTCCGTTGTGGCTCTAAACTGCCGACTGTCTACCTGACTGCACTGATGCACCCCCTTCTGTAAATCTAGACGTCTGAGCTCTAGGCTGCTGGTACGTCTATTGTCCCTGGCTAGATGGAACAGCTGATGCGCCTACTGTACTCCATATAATCCCTCTTCCGGGGCAAACCCCATGGATGTGCCCAAACTGGCCGCACTCAAAACATATCACTGGCCCCTGCCCCTACGTCTGGGACTGCAACTGTACCTGAACAGGCGCTGCACTCCTGCACTCAGCCGCATGATGCCCTGGCTGCTGGCATCTGTGATAAAGAAGCCCTCTCTGATTTGACCTTCCCGTTGAAGCTACGGGAGGCGTGGAGGCAGAAGACTGCGGCGGATATGACCCCCCTGGATGCGAACTCGAACCATATATCCGTCGATGCTTGTTCTCCCTGCGCCCCAAATCCTGTGTGCGTCCCCCGCCCTGCTGATTCCTACTGTCCCTGTCTCTGCGCGTCTCATTCAAAGTGTTCTCCACTTTCATAACAGTCTCCACCAGCTCTGTAAAGACCTGTATCCTGAACGATGCCACTCTGTCTTGAATAGCGGGCCTTAAACCCCTCTTGAACCGTTTCGCACGGAACTCATTAGTAGGCATAATCTCCTATGCAAACCGGGATAGACTAGTAAACTCAGCCTCTTACTCAAGTACTGTCATCGTCCCTTGTGTCAGAAACAAGAAGTCCTCTCTATAGCGATCCCTCAGAGTCGCTGAAAAGTATATCTCCATAAATACCTTTGTGAATGCATCCCAAGTGCCTGCCACTATGGTCTTGGTGAACTTCCACCACATGTGAGCACTCCCTCTTAGCTGGAAGGCAGCACATAAAACCCTCATATCATCTTCCTCAATCTAAAGGGAATCAAGGATCCTGGTAACCAGCTCCAGCCACTCAGTGGAAACCGTGGGATTAGGATCCCCAGAAAAGGTAAGAGGGTCCAGACGACGAAACTCGGGCATCGCAACCGTCGCCCTCGGCTCGGGTACACTCTCTTCCCCAAGTGGCCTCAGCCAGTTGCCGAATGGAGCCGACCATCTCATGCAATAGATCTCGCTCAGCAACAGGTTCTTGGGGTGCATTAGCATCCCCAATATCTGGGACTGGAACGTCTATTCAGCCAGAACCACGGCCACGGCCTTGACCTCGGCCTCGTCCTCCCCGTGTGGACATAACTCTATACGAATGTAACATAATAGGATAAGAATCCATACAACATGTTATTGCTAATGTAAAAGACAGATAAGCATGCTAACACATAGTCACGTAATATCATGTCATCGCATCTCACATACCGAGGAAAATCAACAAGAAGGACTCGTCCATCTAGATAACCTACTTAGATTCCTTGCCAAAAATTATGTCCGCGAAACGCGTCTCTAACATGCCTCCTAAGTTTGTAAATCCAAATGCCCGAAGGCAAGACTAATCAATCCTAAAGTCCAACCTTCAAATCCACGTATACACCACAAGCTAAACAGGCTATCATGCTTATGTAAGAAAACTCCTAAACACATGCAATCAAGCACGCATACATCCTCACAAGGTGATGTGCCCTCTTTCCCATGGCTCTTAGGTATTTGAACCAAGAGCTCTGATACCAAGTTGTCACGCCCCATACATCCGGGTCACGCGAAAGCCCACCAAACCACCAATTTAAAGAAAATAGATTTCACAATTGATAATCAAAATATAACATTTGGATAAAAGATTTCCAAAGTTTAACTCTCATAAACAGTAAACATGCATTCTCATACATGAATAAATATATCGCCAAAAGGTGTACAAAACCAGCCTACAGCAAGTCTTCCATCACAACTGCAACTAGGTCTACTCCACGTGCTCACCTGAAAAAGATTTTACAGCTAAAATTCCACATCGTGAGCCAAAGTTCAATTAAAAATAGAATGTAAACTGTAATACAGGTCATGCAATCATATGGTGGGAGCTAACTCGACCACAAAAGCCACAAGATTTTTCTCTTAAAAACCAACAGTTTACCATCTGAAAACCACCATATCCATCTTTGAAACTATGCATATAATCCTGACAGATATCATACCACAGTTAAGGAAAAGCAGTAAAGAATAACATTCTCCACCTGGGGATACACAACCGAGGAGACACAGTAAAAGTTAATCCTATGTACCGACTCTGCCACATCGACAAATGCAACAACTGTAGACTCTCATCCAATACCCTGGACCCGTAGGCTTAGTAATGACAAGTTCCATACGGAGTCACGACAATGACGCCATTCACGGAGGCAACCGAGCCACTCAATTTACGAAAGATAACCGAAGGTATATAGCACCTACTGCTTAATTTATGGGACCTGAGCCTGAGGGTACAAAGAACCCACACATACTTAATTTACGGGGACTAACCCGAAGGTACAGAGCACCTACGCTGCGAATATTTTTGAACTTACACCGAGGAGCAATGAAAGTCCAACTCAATAATACCCACTGTCATGGTACATCTATGAAGACCATTTCAAAACCAACGCGTAAAATAGATATGCAACACATGTATATAAAAGGATCCAATCCATGAACCATGGAGATCAAACAAAACATGCCAAAACATGAATTTCACCAAAATGTTTTAGAAGTCGAGACTCAACCCAAAGGCTAGCTCCAAACCTTCCCAAACACGTTTGAAAAGTTTTCCCAAGACTCTATTTTCAAACCATCCCTTTTCAAACCTCTGATAACCCCTTTTAAACCATAGAGTTTCATAAAAACCTTAGGTAAACATCACACGAGGAAGGCTTGAACCAAAACACATCATTTTCGAAGGCAGCCCAGGTTCAATCGACTAGACTCACCCTCGAGTCGACTGAAAAACACACTGGAAGAAGAGAAGCAAAACAAAAGCCATTTCAGTCGACTGACCTCCCAGGTCCAGTCAACTGAACCTCCAATAGTTCAGTCGACTGAACCTGCCCAGATCATGTTTTTGAGCTACGGTTTTGGCTTTCAAACCTCAAATCAAGCCTCCAAACTTCTATTTTTGATACCCACAAGGATAAGTAAACCCAAGCTTATCATAAAGCCATAAAAAAAACCCTCAAAACATGATTTCATCCACTCGAAACGCCGAAAAGCATTTTTTAAACAAAAAATCCATCTTGAACACAAACACCTTTTTCATGCGTTTTTACACGGTGAAACAACATATAATTACATGTGATACCCTCTAACAGTTATACAGTCTAGGATCCTACCTCGGTGAGTTTAAAGCTCGACGTCTCGATTCACGTGCAAAATCAAGTTTTGTCGGAATAAAATTCTGACTGGATGGATGCGTAGAGCACAATGCCGATACTAAGGATCAGCTGTTGATTTATCTAAAATCAAGTCCTGGGACCCCAAAAAGTTAGAGAGAAGGCAGAGCGTTTGGCGAGTTTAAAAGCTAGAGAGAGAGAAGGAGGAGATATTTTGATGAAAATATCTAACACAAGATATTTATAGTCAAAATATCTCAAAAATATCTTCTTTTTTTTTTGAAAATTTTAAAATTCGCACTGCAACTCCCTACAACCACGGAAACCAACCCCACATGCTCAGATAAACATAAACATGCATCAAAACGAGTAAACCATACATCGTAAAAATATATATACAAAACACCTCCTATATACATAAGTCTCAAAAGAAACGGGTCTGGGTCACACATTTTTACTCATTATGGAGCCTAATTAAAAATTTTAAATCTTCTAAATGAAATTTTAGAGTTGGCATTTTAACAAAAATTTGACTTAAATTTTTATTAGACCAAGTGTTAAGTTACCTTGTTTTCTTAGGGTTTAAGTGAAAAGAATAATAAATTTTTCCTTATTAAAACTTACAACCTTAGTATTTTTGCATTTATGATTACATTCAAAAGCAATTTAACTATTTATATGTATAAAGTTTTCTGTTTCTCTAAGGCTAAATAAATCAAATAAATTTAAATATTTTTTTGTGTATTTTAAAAATTACATTTGACTTAAAAACATTCCTTTATGAGTTTTAGATGGTTTTAACTAAACTAGGTATTTAAAAGAGTTTAAATTAGAGGAGCTTGGCAGCTCAGTGGTCTTAGTCTTATAGACTCTTCACCCGGTCAGTGGTTCGAATTCCCCCCTCCCCTTCCCGCCCATCCCCGCTGCCCCTGTACTCCCCATAAAAAAAAGAGTTTCAATTACATTTATTCTTTATTAGGATTAACTAAACTATTTTTGCATGTTAAAGACCTTAATAAAAGAACTTTATAAAAATCAAATAAATCTTTTATAAATAACATTTCTTGAAAATCTTCTTATAAGGTCAGTTTTAAAATATTTTAACATAGTTCTCTTAAAAGATTCTATTTTTTTGATAAATAGTTAAGTGGAAAAAATAAAATAAATTAAAAGATTTTATTATTAACAGATATTATTAATGATAACACAAATATAAAGAATTTTGTTAAACTAACTATATATATATAGTTCTAACTATAAATTATTTTAAACAATAGAATAGATTAATTAAGTTCTTGCTAAAATTACAACTGTGTGAGAATCGTACTAAAACTGGTATATTTTTCTTTCGTGTTTAGATTTGGAATTTATTGAGCAAAACTGACTGATTTTTTGCAAAAGTCAGCTGAGTTTTATGATTTCTGAGTTAGTTCAGTTTTGATTATTATTTTATAATGATCTTGAAGTGCACCATTGTTGATATTGTATGAAAACGATTACGAAAGTATAGATATTATAAAGATGAGAATGATAATGTAAATGGCGTCCCGACCATTGGGGGACGAGAAAACATACCAGCGAGGTGATGTAATAAGGGCAGTAGGTCACGGCCAGGTGACTAGAGAATGCTCATTTCCAACTGCGGGGTAGCTCCCCAAATTGCTAGTAAAATCGTTTATTTTGAATATCATTCCAAAAATAGAAATGGAGTAAGTAATAACTCAGATATTTATGCACTCACTAATTTTACTAATGTTTTATTGAAAAATGATTTCAGGTAATACCTAAAAGAGATTGGGCTGCAGTGAATGTATTCCCTGTTTCGCTTTTGGATATTGTATTTTCTCATGTTATGTACAAATAAAAAACTAGATGATGTATAAATGTATGCACTAGTATGCTCTGGAAAGTTTTTGAAAGGATCGCTAGGAAAGTCTTTTTTTTTTCTTATTAATAAAAGAAAGTCGTTTAGTCCCAAAAAACTATCTAAAAGAGTTTTTAAAATAAGAGGCCTCGGATGGGTTTTGACTCACTGACCGGTCACGAACGCCATTCTTAAAAATAGGTCGTGACATGTTGAATTTGATTTTTGGACAGAAACTAGATTAATATGTTGCCTACACTTTTCATGAAAACCACTTTTGAAGAAGGTCTGTCATGCCCCAAACTTCGAGCCACGTTAAATACCCACATACAACCATACATAACACCTAACCCGAGGTTATACTTTCAAATAAAAGCATACATACATTTTATATACTCACCCAAATGCATACAAAATACGGTTCCAACACCGAAAACATGTAAACATACATGGTCTGAAAGAAACAAAAGGAAGATTACAAATCTTCTGCTCCTCTGGCACCTCCGAATCAACCAGCGTGACCGGTACATGAAAAACATTTCAAATCCCATACCGTGAGCCAAAACTCAACAGAAACTAGACAAACATGAAATAGAAGCTAAACATGCTAGCAGAGTAATATGTATGTTTCGACTCGCCCGAGCCTCAAAACAAATTTAAAAATAGTTTTATATCACGACTCACAAGAGCCTTAAAAATAGTTTTAAAACGGTTTGTATACATACAAATGTGCTACATTGCTTCACATGCAAAGATCCACTCCTACGAACCTCGACTCTCACAAGTCCACATGCAACACAGTTATATACATTGACTCACGCGAGCCTTAAAGAAAACAAGTATGTGTATGCATCACAGGTATACATATCTATATCGACTCTCACAAGCCCCAACAACAATTCTACAATAACACGGTGATACACAACCAACACGAGAATTTTCTAGAACTTTCATCGAAGGACCACAGCCCCATCTACTACACAATTAACCGAAGTTAACTTACACAACACGTGCAACTCACGTGATACACGCAACCCACAACGCACCACATGCAACACTTACCACGCAACACATGCATCCCACACAACGCACTATGTGCAACACACGCAACACATGCCTCTTGAAGACCTCTTTTTCGTCCTTCAGATACTCGCACACAAATGCATCGTTAGGATAACTTTTTTGTCCCTCCGATTCCCATTCGCACACGCATGCATTGTTAACCAGAGTTAACATATATTGAACCCCTTTTTCGTCCATGTTAACCAGAGCTAACATTTATCAAACCACTTTTTCGTCCACGGTTAACAAGAGTTAACCTTTATCGGAGCACTTTTTTATCCACGGAGCACTTTTTTGTCCACAACACTTCGGACCACTTTTTCGTTGACATCGCTTTATACACACACATGTAGATAAAACTAGAGTTTATATATATATACCAGGACCACATATCCATCCCACAACATGCATGAATAAAAGTAGAGTTTTAAATGCACAAAATCACGTAAAACACTAGGTTTCACATAACGACGCCACATATCCCGCCATGACATCACATGCCACACAACCTGACATCCACTCACCTGGATGACCCATCCTCTCACCCGGACAACCAACAACACAGAAAACCAAAGCCTAACCCAAAAGCCAACACCAAACCTCCCATAACACGATTTTCGCAAACGTTTTCACAAATCCTGGCTTTTTCCCAAAACCCCCTTTTTAGAAAAGAATGTCAAACCCAACATGTCCCGCACCCAATGATGCACCAACCACCATGCACACAATCATGCACCAGCACCCCGCATTTAACCATACACGTCAACCCTGAGAATGATAATAAAACCCGAGCAACTCCCGAGGCCACCACATGACCAACCTCCAACAAAAAACAACCCACACCCCTCTTCAAGGATCCAGTCGATAGAATCCCATAATTCCCCCAACTGAAAATCCGTAAGAGGAGAGCCAGTCAATCGAACCCCAAATTCAATCGACCAAAAAGCCACAAAGCAACCACTAAAACAATAAAACGCCCTCACACAAGACATCAGTCGACTGGACCCCCACTTAGTCGACTAAAAAAAGGCAATTAGAATTTTACAAAATTCCCCCAAAACACAGGTCAATCAACTGACCTCCCAGTCCAATCGACTAAACCCTACAACAGATGATCCAGTCGACTGAGCTATCTAGTTCAGTCTAGTTCAGTCGACTGACTTCCGGTGGAAACCGACTCCAAGCTACAGGAACCACCATCTCAACCCCAAATCGAAGCCTTCAAACTCCCTTTCAACACCGTCAGACATACTCAAGCCCTCAACTACCACAAAATCTCAAAGGAAACACTCAAAACCTGATTCCATCTAACCGAAATCAACCAAAACCTAACGTTTTGAAACAAAAATTAATTTTTCATGCAATTTTAATTGGTGAAAACAAGTACAATTACACGTAGCACCCTTATAAGATATGAGAATCTAGGATCCTACCTCATTGACTTAAAAACTCGACGCCTCAATGAGGTAGGATCTGCTATCTGATCGTCGAAAATCGAGCCTCGGGCCCCCGAGAAGTTAGAGAGAAGACAGAGCTTCTAGGGTTTTCAAAAGCTCGAGAGAGAAGTTTTGTTTTAAAAATATCTAAGGCTAGATATTTATAGGCTCACCAAAAAATAACTTTCCTTTTTTTTTTTAAATTTGCATCACAACGCCCAACGGCCCCGGTAACCAACCCCACATGCATATTTAAACCCGATCATGCACAAAATGCATATAAACATGCTGTAACAAAAACGATAAACACGTGTCAAAAAACTGTAAAAAAAACGAGTTAGGGTCTCATAAGGTCACTAGAAATAGGGATTTTGAGTTGCACAAAAATGTGTGACAGAGGGTTCTGTTATTCACTAAACCTCAATAGTGACTTTCAGAGGTGATTTGACCATTCATATCTCAATATCTTAGGCTCATTGTTAGTGGGTAGATAGATATATATGTTGGCTACAACTTTTGTATTTTCACCTAAGCCTAAATCACATTTTTAAAAAAGGGTTTTTTGGGTTTGAAGCACATACTGGTCTGAAACTGACATATTTTAGTGGTAAGGCTACATCTCGAGTTCTATTCACTTAAATCTGTTAAAAAAATTTGTATAAAAGATAACATAAAAATATAGATTTGGACATAAATAGCACACTCCGATCATTTTTTTATATTTAGTTATGATGTTTCAAAAATTGAGGCAGAAAGCTCAAAAAGATCCAATCTCATGCCTACTTATATTCTAGCCACCAAGCACTTAGTATGTCAAGATTTGATTAATTTTCATTGCATGCATGTGTTATATACTTAAATATCAATATTCCAAAACTCAAAGAAGTTGCAAAACTTAAGAACATCAACATGCAAACACATCTCATAACATAAAAAGCATGAAATGTCCCTAATTTCTCATTATAACACCATTTTTATTCGCATTTCGGTTCTTGTTTTTTATTGTATTTTAAAAGTTGAGTTAGGGGAGATTTAATGTGAGTTTGAGTAGAGAGTTTAGATATTTTACTTATTTGTTTGATTATCTAAAAGTAGAAGGATGAAGGGACTTGGTTTTGGGGCTCCTCTAGGCCTCCTTGGACTCCTTCTTTTTCTCATTCTTCTTCCTTCATTTTTCTCCCAAGTTTTGAAGAACACTTCAAGAACACTCTTGGCCAAACCATATGGAGGAGGAAGAGTGGGTTTGGTCTTTGTTTTATAGGGAACAAGGGAGGTGGGTGTAATTATTGATGTGTAAGTTTTTTTTTTTTTTTGAATTTTCTTGCTTTTTGATTAGTTGCATGGTATGGGGGATACTATTTGAGAAATATTTTTAGACCATGACATATGGGGTTTTGGCTAGGGTGTTTGGGAAGGCTCAAAAATTTGATTCTACATTAGTTTAGTGTTTAAGTGAGGTATTGAAACCATATTGTGCAAGAAAATATTTTAAAAATTAAATTAGTGTATCTTTTTAGTATCCCTACCTCATAAAAGATATTATTTTAGTATGTTTATGATTAGTTTAGTATTCCTATAATTTATTATAATTTTGATAGAAAATAATTAATTAGGTGTAGATTTTTAAGTCAAATTAAGCTAGTTTGACAAGATATGACTTTTTAACTTATTTAGATGTGTAAGAATTTCAATAATAATTTATTTACTTTTGATAATCTATGATATTATATTATTATGTATATTACTTGTGTGAATAATCTTCGATCATAATGATGCTTAATTTGTACATCTTTTTCTCATTTTGAGCTTACAAAGCAAAAAGTGACTTTTTAGGAACAAACTCCTAGGTAGACGGCCACTAAGGGATATTTTTGTCATTTTTATTGTTAGTTTGTCTTTTGCTACTTATTTGTATTTAAATCTTTAATTTAAGGTATCCATGTGTTAAATTTTGGGTTATTAAGACTTTTTGGTGTATCAGAGGCAAAATGGTCATTTTATTCTATTTTATGAGAATTTTTTTATTTTAATCTAATATTTTATGTTATTTACTTAGTTTAGGATGTTGGGAGTCTTCTCTTGGTATTATGGTTTTACCTCTTGAATACTAGGTCTCTTTAAAATTTTCGGATCGAATTAGGGTTTCGAGTTGAGTTAGGGTTACTAACTTTTTAGCGACCTAAGATCTCATTAGCTAATCATTACTAATACTAGGGTTTGAACCGGCTCGTTACATGGGGTATCATCAATCTCGATTTTTCAGAACGTGAATTTCGTTAATAATTAATATTCATCATATAATTAATATTGTTATTCAATTCACTAGGATTATAGACCCATATAGCATCCCACCATCTACTGAATCAAAATAACAAATATTAAATTTATGTGTCTAATATTTATTTTGGGATTAAGAGTATAAGCACTCATAATAACTCTACGGTTTAAATTAATTTATAAAGTTAGTACAAAATTAATTACCCCAACTTGGTCATATTTAATACACACAAAGTCAACTTACACAATGAGTCAAAACAATTGTCAAAACAATTACCGTACCGTTCCCTATAATCAACATATATATCTATTAAAATATTGTGCTATAGTCGTACCGATAGAATGTCCAATTCCATCTAAACTGTGAATTAAAAATTTATATTTTATAAGAATCTTTAATTTAGTCTTTCGTGTGTAAACCAAACTCTACATGCCAGATTAAATACTATATACAATAAAAGACATCTATGCACCACATTAAATAAAAAATGAAAGGTATGCATTGCTCATTAAGATTATCATAAAAATGAAAAAACTAATTTTATTAAAAATTAAAATTAAATAGTAAAATCAAAATTAGAGTTTTTAGTATACAACCTTAACAGAATTAACCATATTAACAAAACTAAAACACGGTGAATACCCGAGGATCAAGATGTATTAGACACCTAGAAGAAATGGTGGACCACATGTATACACATATGATAGAAATGATAAATATGATTCAACAATTGGCATGAACGCAACCTCAAACGCAAGCTAGACCACCTTAACCTCAATCGATAAGGAACACAGAACTAATCAGCAAGAGGGAATGAATATTAAAGAATTCCTAAGGATGAAACCACCTAGGTTCCAAGGATGTATGAATGCCATTCAAGCGAACGAATGGATTACTTTGAGAAAAATTTTGAGATGATACCTTACAATGAAGTCCAGAAGGTGTTTATAATAATATACTATTGGAGGCAAACTGCCAAGATCATTGATTTGTAAATGATTTTTCAGAAAATAAAAACTAGACGAGCAATCACCGAAACAGGTTCAAGAAAAAAACTTTTTGATATCGAACGATCAAAAATAAAACCTGTGCCACCACAGTTAATTCAAATAAATATCTTTTGGCTGATTCTCCAACTACGAACTTTGATTTACCGAGTTAAAGCTCCGATCAGACCTTTAATTGTATTCCCGATGCGATTCCCTGACGTAGTATGGGTTACAATCTTTCAAGAACTGGTACCGGCAGAACCTGGACAACCTTAGTCTTAAAAGATAATTTATGAATTTGGTTCAGCCTACCCACATATTTATAGGGCTATAATAGGGACCTATGGAGTAATTATAACATAGACTTCTAATGTAATCCAGATACCTATCCAGCGATTTTCGCAAATATGCAAATCTCATAGCCATTTTTGCAATTATGAAAATTTTGTAGCGGTTTCTACAATTTTTATAAAATACTAATTTATAGTTCACATAACTAAAGAACTGTAACTGCACTGTTAATCATAATCTCAAAACTAATTTGTATTGAGCTCCGGTTATTAAATACTTAACTCATCTCCCCACGTTAAGATTTTTAATACTGGCCAATTAAATTTAATTACTGATAATTTAATTTAATCGGTATCTTAAAATTTCATAAACTATTCTGCTTAACTTATTTGACCACCGAATAATCAAATCTACTTACAGGGTTTGGCCTGGTTAAAACTTATAAGCTCTTTTAAGAGGATATCGTCAATCCCAAACAATTGGGATGCAGATTCTAGTAATAATTAATATTTACTATATAGTGAATACTGCTATCTAACTCACCCAGACTATTGACCTATAAAAGATCACACCATCTAATGAATCAAAATAACAAATATTAAATATACGTAAATAATAATTATTTTGGAATTAAGAGTATCAGCACTCGTAAAAACCTTGCAGTGTAAATTAATTTATATAGTCAATATAAAATTAATTATCCCAATATGGTCTTGTTCAATACACATAAAGTGTACTAGTACAGCGAGTTAGAGCAATAGACAACGCTATTATCTGTTCTCCAGAACCAAGACATGCCTACTAAAACTCTATGCTACAGTCGTACCGATGGTTTGTCTAATTCTATCTAAACTGTGAACAACAACTTATATTCTGCAAGAACCTATAATCTAGTCTTCTGTGTGCAGATCGTATTCTACACACCATATTAAATACTATACAGAATAAAGGACATCAATGCATAACATTAAAGAAATGATATTGCAATCATTGCTCATTAAGATTCTCATAAAATAAAAATAATAATTTTATTAAAATAAAATCAAATAAAATTCATGATTTTTGATATACAACCTTGACAATCTTTCACTTATACTCAAAATCATGTTGCTATACATCTGACTCCATGCCCTCTACATGACTATCAAAAATCTTAGCTGGTAGGCACTTTGTAAAAAGATCTGTAAGGTTGTCCCATGATGCAATCTTTGTCGCAGTAATATCACCTCTCTGTACAATTTTTCGTATCAGGTGATACTTACGCTCAATGTGTTTTTTTTTCTTGTCGACTCTTGGTTCCTAAGAGCTTGCAACCACTCTGCTATTATTACAATAAAGTGTAATAGCTAATTGAACTGAAGGCACCACATCTAGATCTAACAGGAAGTTCCTGAGTCAAATGGCCTCATTGGCTGCTTCAGAAGCTGCCAAATACTCAGTCTCCATGGTGAAATCAACAATACAAGACTGCTTAATACTTCTCCAATTTATAGGTCCACCTCTTAAGGTAAACACTTATCCTGAGAAAGACTTACAAAAATCTTTGTCTGACTGAAAGTCCGAATCTGTGTACCCCAAAAATACTAGACTGTCTGCCTAGTAAACCAATATATAATTCCTAGTCATTTTCAAGTACTTGATTATATTCTTTATCGCAGTCCAATACTCCTTCCCTAGGTTAAACTGATATCTACTAACCATGTCAATGGTAAAGTAGATGTTGGGTCTGGTATAAAGTATAGCATACATGATACTTCCTATTGTCGAAGCATAAGGAACCGCCTTTATCTTCTCTATCTTATCAGGTGTCTTAGGACACTGATTATTGAATAGAGTAATTCTATGTCTGAAAGGAAGAAACCCTTTCTTGGAATCCTGCATACTAAAACGAGCAAAGATGTCATCGATATACTATGCTTGTGATAAGCCTAACATCTTTTGTTTTCGATCTCAAAAAAGTTTGATCCCAAGTATATGACTGGCTTCTCCCAAGTTCTTCATATCGAACTGCCCAGATAAACATACTTTTACTGAAGATAACACCCCCACATTATTTTTGAAAAGTAAGATGTCATCCACATAAAGTACTAGAAAGACCACCACGCTTCCGTCACACTACTTGTACACACAAGACTCATCTGAACTCTGATCAAAATCATAAGATTTTATGGCTTAATCGAACTGAGTATTCCAAAACCTCGATGCCTGCTTAAGCCCATAAATAGATTTCTTAAGCTTGCACAACACGTGCTCCTGACCCTTTGCTATGAAATCGTCTGGTTATACCATATAGATACACTCATCAAGTCTTCCGTTAAGAAAAGTTATCTTGACATCCATTTGCTAAATTTCATAATCGAAATGAGCAACAATAGATAAGAGAATTTGGATAGACTTAAGCATGGCTACCGGCGAAAAAGTTTTCTCATAATCGATCCCTTATTTTTGAGTGAACTCTTTTGCAGCAAGTCTAACTTTGAAGGTTTTAACCTTTCTGTCTACTCCTTTCTTTTGCTTGTAGATCCACTTATATTCGATGAATTTTATCCCTTCTAGTGGTTCTATAAGCTCCCAAACCTAATTAAAATACATATATTTCATCTCTGAATTCATAGTCTTTTGCCAAAGATCTGCATCTTTGTCCAGGAGTGCTTTATTGTAGTTACATGGTTTGATATCCAATTCTGCCGGGATCCTGTCAAAAAACTCTTCCAAGAACATATACCGATCAGGTTGATGAACAATCCTCCTACTACGATGAGGCACTACTTGTGTATGTGTACTAGCAGTAACACGATGTGCAAAATTTGAACCCTGTGTACCATTATCCGCATGCTCGTCTGGCATGTTAATGGTAGCACCCTGTTCATGATGCACTTGTCCTAATAATCCTCCTACCATGACGAGGTAATGGGATATCAATGTCTTATGGTTCCTCTTCCATTTTACTAGTATTTTTTCTCATTTTTTCTATAACAATATTACTTTTGGGCATGTGGTCCATAATATAATCCTTTTTCAAGAATCGAACATGGTGCTAACAATGACCTTCTGATCCTCGGGATTATAAAATAGATCACCCTTCATTTTCTTGAAATACCCCATAAAGAAATAGACTTATATCCTCGATTCCAAATTACCCGCGTTCCCTTTCAGCACATGTGTTGGACACTCCTAAATCTGAATATGTCTCAGACTAGGCTTATGGCCGGTCCATAATTCTATCAGAGTAAAAGGTATAGACTTAGAAGGTACCAAGTTTAGAATAGAAGCCGTTGTTTCTAATGTAAGTCCCCAAAACGAATCGAGTAATCCTAAATAACTCATCATAGACCATACCATTTTCATAAGAGTCGTATTCTTTCTTTCTGCTACACTATTTTTCTATGGAGTGCCTGGTGCAATCAACTGAAATATAATCCCTTCCAATGATAAGTAGTTCCTAAACTCTCCAAAGCGGTACTCCCCACCACGATCGGATCATAGTGATTTGATACTTTTACCCAAACGCTTCTCCGCCTCCGTCTTAAATTTTTTGAATTTCTCAAAGCATTCAGACTTACGGTGCATTAGGTAATTGTATCCATACCTTGAGTAGTCATCAATGAAACTGACGAAGTACTCAAAGTCACCTCTAGCCCGAATTGTCATTGGACCACATACATCAGAGTAAACCAGTTTTAACGATTTTTTAGCTCTATAGCCTTCGGCCAAAAATGGTTTCTTGATCATCTTACCCTCTAAGCAGGATTCACATATTGGAAGTGCCTCCACTTTCAATGAACTTAAAAGTCCATCTTCTCCAAGTTTATTTATTCTTTTTAGATTAATATGACCCAAGCGTAAGTGGCAAAGAAAAGTTTAGTTCATTAAAGAAAGAAATTTTCTCTTATATGGTAAATTAGATATGTTATTAATTCAGTTAGTTGTAGTGTAGAAAAAATATGAGATATAACAAACAGATCATACACCAATGTACGAGAATAAATAAAACGTTTATTTTTCTTAATAACCACAGATTCATTAAAATGAATAGAATATTTATCATTCATTAAATTAGAAACTAAAATTAAATTTTTTCTAATAGAAAGTACATAAAAACAATCATTTAGAAGTAAAATTCTATCTCTATTAAAGCTGAGAGTCGCATCTCTTACTGCAACTGCGGTCACCTTAGTATTATTGCTGTACGTATATTTTTCCATTACTGAGCCGCTTGATTTCTTAGAACTCCTGCGAAGAATTTGCAGACATGATTAGTAGCTCTCGTATTTACACACCAGGTACCAGTAGATAACACCGCTAAACATGTTTCAACCACTAGTGAACAAAAATTACTTTGTTTGTTTTGCTTATTGAGAAAAATTGGACACTGCTTTTTTCAATACCCAAACTGGTTATAGTAATAGAACTTGTCTCTCGGCTTCTTCGCACCAGCTTTTAGTCCCTTAACTATTTTTGGACCTGTACCTTCCTATTTCTGAACTTTTTTCTTCTTCTTGTCTTTCGGATTATATGAAGAATCTTTTTAAGCTATATGCACAGAACCTAGCTTCCTAAAAACACCCTTGACTGCTGGAAGTTCTTTAAGAAGTTCTGCTAATGAAAAGATGAGCTTATTCATGAAATAATTCAAGTAAAATTGCTTAAAGCTATCAGGCAGTGACTGGAGTATGATATCGACCTAGGTTTCCCCTTAAATCTCACCTTCTAAGATCTCCTGTTTATTCAGAAGACTGATCATCTTCAGAACATGATCCCTAACTAGGGTGCCTTCAGCTATACTTGTATTCATAAGAGACTTTATGGCAACCTACCTAGCAGCACGATTTTGATCTCTAAATATTTCTTTGAGGTTCATAATCATATCATAGGCACTGGGTATAGACTAATACTGATGCTATAAAACATTTGACATGGAAGTCAAAATGTAATAGCTAGTCATCTGATCAGCTTTCTGCCACTTCTACTGGGCTCGATTTTTCTGTTTGGTCGCCCCCTCATCAAGTACTGATGGACAAATCTTACTTAATACAAATTTATAATCCTCAGCAGTTAAAGATAATGTCCAAATTTCTTTTCCAATCTATATAGTTTGGTCCCATTAGTTTAGTTTCTTTGAGTATTGACGAGGGTGAATTGAAAGTCATTTTAATTCTGAGAATCACATAATTAAAAATAACTGTTAATTATGACGAGAAAAATTTTAAATTTATTTTAATTTGGTTTCCTCTTCCATTTATAAAAAATTCGCCAGTAACCTCGATGGGAGGACGTCTAGTATCCATCGTTTGTCAAGATAGGCCAATTCCTATTAATTTTACTATCTAGGTAACTGACCCTGCCAGACATAGTTTTGGTCTAATGGATAATAGCAGTGATTCAGATGGAGGAGATACTATTATATATAGTTAAGTGTTAACCACTACCTAATCCAAAATCAATCGCTTCGCAATAAACTCTTCAGATGGAGAAGTGATCCAGACTAACAATTATCCAAAATTATTTCTGAAGAAAGTTTGTACTGGCGATATCGCAATTAATTTGTCCGGTGGAGAGACCTCCCCTGTGGTTTCAAAAACATCACTAACCTCCCCTGAGATTTTAATTTTAACATCAAATTAGTCTAAAAATTAAAATTCCATTAAGTAATTAACGAAACCACCATCCATCACCCAAAACCACTCCCAAAACCAACCCCCCC
>JAOTRH010469199.1:26332-61250 GCA_034768845.1 Heliamphora exappendiculata | reverse complement strand
TGGCTAAGGTGTCAACTTTGATTGTTCAAAATGTGTTAACACTTTCATTTTGGAAATATAAAATATTATCCATTTAAGAACATTTATTTTTAGAAAATGAATTATGAAAATCATCAAAATCAAATTAAAAAGCTCTTGGGCTAACACACAGTCATACAAAATTGAGTAATCATAGATAAAACCTCAGATTTATTTTTCATTAAATATGGAAATGTGGCACGAGAGTGATCATTTACAAAACTCACAAAATAGTGAAAACCAAATAAAGAGGTAACCGGACTAGGTTCCCAGACATCAGAATGTACTAACTAAAAGGGAGCTGAAGCTCTTTTATTGATTTGAGACTGAAAATGCACACGCAGATGATTGGCAAAACGACACGACTCACACAATAGCAGACACATACCTTAAATTAGGATAAAGAATTTTAAGACTCGACAAACTAGGGTGCCCAAGACGACGATGAATATCAAGGGCAGAAGAAGATAAGGCAGAATACGCCTGAGCAAGAGCAGCAACTAGTAGGTACAACCCCCTCAAGACCCGTCCTTTACTGATAATCCTTTTCGTCGTAAGATCCTGAAAAATATAAGAATCAGAAAAAAATGTCACGGAGCAACTCAAATCAATAGTAATCTGACTATTGGATAATAGATTAAAGAGATTATCAGGAGTATGTAAGACATTGCATAAAGAAAGCGCAAGAGTTGGTGTTGCAACACCACAACCCTCAACAGTTAAGGAGGATCCATTAGCCACCAAAACACCAGCAGGACCAGGGGTCAGCTTATAATTTGATAAAATACCTGATGATCCAGCCATGTGAGCAGAAGCACCAGAATCTATAACCCAGGTGTGGGGGGTAGTCACGCATGTAGTAGGATTACTTGCAAAGGTGGCTGCTGGTACCTCAAAAGAACTCGTATTCTGTCCAATCTGACCATACATATACTGGTCATACTCTACAACAGTCATCTCAACAACTCGTCTGATCGAGTTGGGTGCCCCCCTGAGAACTTGGCTGGATATAGTCCTGCTAGTTGAAATCAGATGTGGCATTGGCCACTAGTGGGGGCTTCCCATGAAGCTTGTAACATTCATTGTGAATGTGTCCCCAGATCCCACAATCGTGGCACGTACGGGTCTCACGACCACCATCACGACCTCCTCCACGACCAGACTTGCTACCATCACCACGATCGCGGCCTGAACCGCTGTGGCTACCATGAAAATCCACCAAAGCATATTGATCAGAGGTCTCAATAGGAGATGTACCAGTACCACGAGACTCATCCTAATGGGACACTTGACTTACACATCAGAATGTCTCGAAGAGAGTGGGAATATCTACCCTAGTAAGGATTTTAGAACGCGCTGAGTCAAACTCGGAATTCAAGCTGGCCAAGAAGCACACCACTAAAAGTTGCTGCCTCTGCTGCTGAAACTGAGACAGCTGATTCGTGAACGGAAGAAGACGATCAAACTCATTAGCCAAAATCTTAAATTTCATAAAGTGATCCTAAAGAGGCTTCCTGGACTACTGGGACTGAAAGAAGCCTTTTATGGCATCATATAGGCGAGCGAGATCATTAGTGGATGAATAGATCGATTCTAATGAGGACCAGATCTTTCGCACAGTATTAGTATTAGCCACCAAAACTTGAACAGAAGGATCCATCGAGTTGATCAACTAACTAAATATTCAGGCATCATCTCGGGTTCAAGCCCGGAAGATCGCTGATGTTGGTGATGGAGGGTCATCAAACACGTGGAAATCGAGCTCCATGCCGTGAAGTGATTTAAGAACACTTTTCTTCCATAAAGCATAACCGTTGGCGCTATCAAGTCGCCGATCAACCAACTGTGTAGATGACGAGAATACCTTTGTGGTACGCTGCCAACCAGCTTCAACCTGGGATTCGCGGGTCACAGAATTCTCTGATATCCTTGTTCACCAACAAAGGAACCAAAAAATACCACAAAACACAAGTCTCAATCCACACGAAGGTATGACAAAGGACCACACCAGACCCTCACAGTATCATCAAACTAGCAGACATCATGGAACTACACCGGCAGAATGATGCAGTGAGGGAAAGAGAGAATCGAGCCGAATGACTGAGGAAGGGCCTGTTGGAGTCTGGAAGTGGTCGGCGAGGCTGAGGAAGACCCTACAGTGGTCGGCACAAGCCTTGGAGGGGCTGACAGTGGTCGTCAGAAGCCCTGGTAGGGCCGATGGTAGGCGACGTCCCCTCCTAAGGGACTGATGATGGTTGTCGTCACCCCTGGAGGGGTTGGCGAGGGTTGGCGCACGCCTGAAAAAGCCGATGAGGGCCGGCGCACGCTTTGGGTAAGCCGACGGTGGTCGGCGAGGGTTCCTGGAAGGCCAACGAGGGTCGGCGATGACTGTTGGAGGGCCGACAAGGGTCGGCGACGACTGCTGGAGGACCGACGGAGGTTGGCGAGGGTGTCTGGTGGTCGGCGGCTAGAGAGGGTTTCTGGTTGGTGGTTGGTTCTGGTGGGAGGTAGAGTTTCGTGGTGGTTAGGGTTTCATGGCTCTGATACGATGTTAGAAAATGAGAGAAAGAATACAGAAAAGTGTGTATTCTAATTGTGAGACATATACACGTATTTATTAAGCAATGAGGGATTACAGCAGATGCTGTGGGCATCCCTACAGGATATTATTAATACTTAATATATATTAACAAGTTTACACTGATAATCGATTATATGATATATATAATGAACCATGGAAAACCCTAAATATATAAAAATACTAAACTATCCCGTAAATAGAATTAATATGACTAATATACATTCTCACACCTTCAACTTGGGAAATTTAACTCATTCATGTGAAGCATTAATTGGTCTAGTTGCATGTTGGTGACTATTGTTAGACGAGTTCCCTCTCCTTATATTCAATTGGTACTTATTTCCACAACTCATTCGTCCTTATTCGAGCTTTCATTCTATTTTTGTACACCTGGGGCTATAATGTATTCAAAGAAGATACAGTTGTGGTGCATTTACATTTCAGCTATCAATTTTATTTTTTCGATTCGTGTTGTAACCTATGTCTGAAGGCATGATAAACCAACCTGGAGGGGGTGGATTGAAGCACATGGTGGAAAATGCTCCAAAATTGGTGTTCATTTGTGGGACAATTATTTCGAAAGCGTCTCCTCCATGACACTAAAAATTCGGCCATATTTTTTTAATGGATCTTTTAATTGTGCAACAATTCCTAGAGTCTGGAATACCGTGGAAGTTATATGCCTTTTGGAATCTTTAAATTATAAAAAAGAAGAGGAGAATTCTGCTAGAGTCCTTTACCTCTTTGTCCTTCCCCGCTTTTTCTCTAGCTATCGATTATCTGCCAAAATGAGAAGGCAACCTTTATGTCAACTTACCCCATTGGATACAAGTGAAATGCTTGAGCCGGGGGATATTCAATACGTTTTTTGCCCCATCCTTACTCATATAGGGGTGAAATTTCATTTTCACTAGCATTTTCCATCCGGGTGAGTTCGTTTGAAAGGGACTCAACCACATGCTCCATCACTTGGGAACAAGCAAGGTAGATGCCAACAAGCAGTTATGAATGTAGCTCGTTGGAAGCTAAGATTCAACCTAAGTAACAAAATCCTCGTAGACGCAGGAAGCAGCTAAGATAGCTAGCAGGCAATACGCCACCACCTCTCTACACCAGCTTCCCAATCAAAGAAGAAAGCCTATCTTACCCACATGAGTTTGAAAACCTTGTGTCAACCCCTACCTAGTTTCCTATTACCTTCAAGTGACATCAGAAGGGCCACTTAATAATACCTTATTATATGATTTTTCATGCCTTTTGGACTTTTAAGTCAACCCATTGAACCTCAATCTTTGTCACCTCTTGTCGTCCCCTTCTCTGGCACCAGAGCTACCTTCGCTGCCTCAATAGTTGCCTCTCGACTTCTATAAGCTGTTGAAGGCCTCATATGGGGCCATATATGACATTGCAGTAAGGGTTCCATGAATCCCACCTTAACCACTACTGGAATCTCTTTGTGCCCCTTTACCTTGATACAAGCACACCTCAAATGTTTTCTTGCTGCAGTTTCGTCATCCACCATAGCGAAGCCACCACACAGATTACCAATTGCCTTGAAGCTGCTAGAGTCCCAAAGATGAGCGGGCAATGACATAACTCTGACCCTGCATTTCGATGGCCACACACCTGGCTTGTAGTTGCCTCTAAACTAAGACAACCAATCTAAGAAGAGACATTGGCTGCCAGACACACTCTCTGCCCAGAATACTCAAGGCCTCCTTCTTAGATGGAAACATGAAGATCTAATCCAATCGCTACCACCCAGCAGCGCTTAACCCAATCCTTCAAGGAGGAGGCAGTCAGGTAGAGGTATAACCACAATGACAATCGATCAAATACTGGCCTAGGAACTCCTCTGCCTTCAGCGAAGATCCATGGATGACTTCAATGTCACAGTTGCCCCTCCTCCCCTCCTCCCTCAACCTTCTCTCTTGCCAAGAGTTCAATTCATTAACCTTCAACAAGGTCCCTTTTTGCTTAGACACTGCATTGAATCCTCCCAGATTAAAAGCCAACAATACCTTTGCGAAACCTTTCCAGCCGTCACTGAAAGGGGATTTGGGGATGCACAAGACGTCCTTTGATGATTCTTCCACTGAAATCTTCAGATAATTTCCAGTAGTGTTCTTTTTACTCCGGCAATCACAGTAAGTGAGCCAACCCTTCGTCTCCCCACTTCCCCAACAACCCTTTGAAGTCCAGAGGCTTCTAGCAATTCATCAACCAACGAGAGTCGAAAAACCTCTGGTGCCCTAGCCCCCTCTGGATCACTTGCAACTGTCTTCCATCACTGACTAGATCAAACATCTTCCAATCTGAATGATGCTTTTTGGAAAGAACCTTGATAATATCCATTAGCAAGCATAATGTTGAGGTTCAAATAACATATTAACATCCACTGACCTGCATAAAGAATTTGGATATTCAGAATTGAGTTGCAAGTCTTAATCCAGCTCCTTCTCAAAGTGGCAATGCCCATCCCATGCATAAAATGCAGTTCACATGATGCCATGCTTTCTTTCTTTCTTTCTTTGTTCTAAGGTTGGAAAATTCATACGCACCTACTCCCACACTTTACACTTGGCAAGGTCTGAACTCCCCACCTCCCATTTGGGAGAGTGACACCTATACTATTGGGCCAAATGCTTCTTTGTAATTCTATTCTTTCTTATCCAGCTTGAATGTAATCCACCTTGGAGAAATTAATTTTGTGGAGAAAACAGGTTACAAGAAAGCTTAATGTTATCAAACCAATCCAAATCAAGTACAGACTGTATCATGTCATCAGAAAAAAGTGAAAATACTTATAATATGATGTCACCCTGGTAACAGTGACTAAAGAAGCTTATTGAAAATGTGTACACATTTTTTAAGCAGTGTTTACTATCCTCGCCATATTTTCCCTTCATCTATTTTCTGTGACATCATTGGATTTCTAATGACTAAAATTTCCCTAAATATCATTTGTTTTTTAAAAGAAGTAAACACCTTTTGTTTTGTTCTGATTGGGGACCTCTGGATAGCCGATAATCATACATATTCTGGGTGCCTTTAGACATGCCAAAATGCGTGGCAGTTTAACAAGACACTTCTATTGGCTCTTGATTTTTCACATGGCTACATTTAGATTAATACCCATGTAGCTGGACTGGTGATTCCCGTGTTTCTTTTTTTGCTTTTGTTTTTGCTTTTTTTCTTAAATTTTAAAAATCCCATAAAATAAATCAGGAAAAAAGAAAAATTGAAACGCAATCATCCAAATACGTTTTTAACTGCCTCCTATTAATCGGTATTAACCAGTATTTAAACTGGCTTTATTTCCTTGCTACATGTGCTATAAAGGAGACTTCATTTAATTGATGCATTTTGAAGGTTCATAATGTAATCCTTTACAATCTCCGAGTGATCTCCGTTACGGAGAACAATGAGCGATGTTGGCTTAAAAAGGGGCCTCAATTTCTCAAGAGTTGCTAACACATTCCATTATATTTCTTCATGCACTAAGTTGGCACTATTGCACTGCCTGGAGCTGTTCTAATGAATTTCACAATTTTAGTTATTTGCTTATTTATTTTAAGGTTGTAATGATACTGTTTTTAGCAGTTTCTGATACTGTTTGGGATATCCTTCACAGGGCATTGCTATTGCACTCAAGTGTGGAGCAACCAAGGAACAATTTGATAGCACGGTAAGATAGAATCATTCTTCATAATTAGTTTGAAATATGAGACCAAGTATTCTAAACAATGTTCCCCTTACCCTCATTTTTTTATATTAAATATGGGATTAACATACGAACTTTTGTTTGTCGAGCCATATAGATCTTGTTGGAATATTTACACGGGGTAGCTTATTGGTTGTTATGGCATAAAAGAAAACAACCGCAAGAGCAACACAAATACACACACAAACACATAATTTACGTGGTTCACGCAAAAATTAGGGTTTTGTCCACGGAGTTGTGACGATTGCGCTAGGAGAAGAGGCAATATGGTACAAGGTTTGAAAGTTGAAACCCTACTAGAAGCAACAATAGAAATATTCTAAAACAGGATCTCCAAAATAACAAGGTTCCACATGCTTAACAATCTCCCACTTGGAGACTGATGCAAACACTAACATACCAATCCCCAAACCTAAACTCTGCATTTCTCAAATAATAGTTGCTATTGCAACAATTCAACCTCTTGTCCTCAAGCTCGAAGACTAACTGAAGGTACACACAGCTGGGCTCTCTGTTCACAAAACTTTTCAAGTCCCATCAATGGCCATTTGGTGGCTCTCTCTATACACTCGGCCTTCTCTCATTCGGTCTCTCTCTCTCTCTCGCTCTCTCTATTAGGTGGTTTCGTGAGCTGCCCCATTCAGTAAAAAGGTTTGGATACCTTTCGTTCAACTTCTCTCCATTCTCTCCATTTGGTGGCAACTTCCTTTTTGTTCGGTGTAAGGGTTCTCCCCATTCAGTGGGTGCTTCACTGGTGATATCCTCGATAAGCTCGATTTGATTTGGGATTAAATTCACAATTAGCAACATTAGGTGGCTTTCTCTCTCCATTCGGTGGTGACTATCTCTTCTTCGGTTTCACCATAGCCCTTCATTTAACATGCTCGTAGTTTAGCTAAGGCAAAGAGATCTTTCCTGTTGATTGTGCTAAAAAGAACATGTCAAGCTCTCTTTGGAACCAAGTTTTTTGTTTGGTTGTGCCCTCTATTTATTCCTTAACCCCTTATTCGGCAAGAGGATTGACAATTCTACATTTTGTTCCTATGGAGCTTGTTTAGTTGGTGAAAACGGTTCCTTCGCATTTTTTTGTGACACCTTCTGTTCGTCCAAGGGGGTTCTCTCCGTTCGGTGATACACTTCCACTTGCGAGCTCCATTCGCACTCTTTCGGTTCATTTACTTCATTTGGTAACTCCCCATTTGCAATTTCCATTTACTCGGCGGCATGGATGCATTCGGTAATCAAACCTTTTCCACTACCTTTGTTTAAATACGGGTTTGAACAATAATTCTTTTCCATTCGATATTCTTTTGTTTGACAAAGGGGTTTTGTTCGGTACATGCTTGTTCCATTTGTTAATCTCCATTCAGGGATTTGGATCGGTGAATCTGCCATTCACAGGCACCATTCAGTCGAAGCTTTGGTTCGTGATCTCCATTCGGTAATCAAAAGTTTAGAGATTTTGGATTCAATTCATATTTAGCACCATTTGGACATGGAACTACTCCATTGGCAAGTGTGTTCTCCATTCCTGGCAGCTCCCGTTCAGTGCATGCTTTGATTCATCTCTTTTAGAATTTTTTGTTGTAATCAGTTTGGTCTTATTCGGTACAATTATTTCTTCTTGGGTTTGTGACTTAATGGAAAGGATTTTGGATTTTAGCAAGCAGTCGAACTATGGTTTTCTCCCTTTGGTGATTTCCTCTCTCGATCTTGGTGATTTGGAGTTCTTTGCACTTTGGACCAACATTGGGTTCGTGCCCTAGAGTTTGGTCGTTTGGCTTGCTCATGGTTGGTACCCTTTGCTAAGTGTACCTCCATTCGGTTGGATACCATCCGCTTGGCTTTGATTTCTCCATTTAGCTGAGCACTTCATGAATTCCATTTGATGAGTTCCATTGGTTTCCATTTGTGCCATTTGGTGATTGGTCTTTTCCATCGTTTGTGAGAATATATTTCGAGATATTTTTTCATTATTGTGATTTAATTTCTTAGTTAGTCTATATTTTTCTATTATTGTGATTTAGTTTCCTAGTTAGTTTATTACTATCATTAGGGTTTTCATAACCTATATATTTGATGTATTCTTTCATTGTAAATCAAGTCTTTTGGTTCAATATGTAATAATAGTAGTCTTTATTTTGTTTGCTAATATGGTATCAGAGCATGGTTTTAAGCCCTAACCCTAATTCGTCGCCGTCATCTTTTGCGTCGCCGTCATCTTCCTTTGCGAAACCCTAGCAAACCCTAGCTACCGCCGGCATAGCAAACTTCGCTACCGGCCATTGCATTCGTATGTCCGTCTCTCATTCTCGCAAGCCATAGCCACCGTAGCAAGCCCTAGTCACCGTAGCAAGCCATATTGCAAACACTGAAGCAAAACCCTAGCCGACACAAATTGCAAACACAGATCGTAAAACGCTCAGTTGCCGCCACTGACCTTCGTTAGAGCCTAGCTGCCACCGTCGACCACCGGCGAAGCTTCCCTGAGGTCCAGCGACCCTCGCAGACCCTCGACGACCTCCGACAAGGCCCCTGTGACCCTCAACAATCCTTCCTCTAGGTCTGGTGACCCTCGTCGACCCCTCCGTTAGGTCCGACGACCCTTGCCAACCCTTCCTCTAGATCCGGTGACCCTCGTCGATATCTTACAAGGTCCCTATGACCCTCGCCGGACCTTCTTTGCTTCCGACGCAGGTTCTAACACCTTCACCAGATTTGTTTGTGCTTGTAACCCTTCTTTGAGGCTCGGTGACCATCGCCGCACCTGAGGGAACCATCGTAAATCTTGAAAACCCGTAGATCGGCAACCCTTTGGCCTAAAAAACCCTCAACCAAGACTCCTTGAGTGCCAACAACTTTGCCGAACCTTCTTAGCAGCACCGACGACTTCGCTGGACCTCCTCCAGTACTTCGGCGACCTCACCAGCAGCAATATTGGTCTGTGTTTTTAGCTTGGTACTGTTTGGTTCTTGGTTCAACTATTGGCACTTTTTGGCTCTTTGTTCTTACTTTTGTTTGGCTCCTAGTTCTCTCTTAGCACTGTTTGGCTTCTAGTTCTTATTTTTGGGTACTATTTGGAATTAGTTTTGGTGTTACTTGATCTTGCTTTTTGTGCTTTAGCTGACGAATACTTGCAAGCTATACTACCGGATTGCATGGAAATTATTCCCAATGGACATGAGTTTCTCTTTTGACTCGAGAATTTAGATACGAATTTTGGCATGTGATTTGGGTTTTCTCGCCCTTCAGTGGTGCTTCAATCTCCTTAGTACATTTTCTGTTTGAGCAGTTTTAGACCACAAACCATACAAGTACCTTTTGGGCTCGGATCTCATGCATCTGCTATGCCTACTTTCTCTTCAGGTTTGCATAATTTTTATCTCACTGGTATTTCCTCCACTACTTGGATATTTGATTATGGTTCTTCTCATCATATGATACCTGATTTGTCTAGTCTTAGTCATTGTACTTCCCTTACTTCTCTAATTTCTATTTCTTCTGCCAATGGTGCTTCTATGCAAGTTGTTTCTATTGGTTCTGTTATTCTTTTTTCATCCACATTTCTATCTATACCTAATGTCTTTTATGTTCTCCAGTTGACTACTAGTTTATTATCTATTAGTCAGTTTTTTGACTCTGGTTTTGACGTTGTGTTTTCTTTCTCTGGTTGTGTTGTTAAGGATCGGACATCCCATAAACAGGTTGGGATTGGGCATAGAATTGGTGATTTATATGTGTTAGAAAGTTTGCATCTGCCTTTCGATTCCTCCTTTGCGGCTTTATTTTCTTTTTCTTTAGATCAACACTTTTCTCCTTTTTATCTTTGGCATTCTCGGTTAGGTTATCTGTCTAGTGACCGCCTAAAACAGTTAGCTCAGTCTGGTTGTTTGGGTAAAGTGTCTGCCGGTAACATTTCTGAATGCAGTAGTTGTAAACTTGTAAAAATGTTAGCTCTACCCTTTCCTACTAGTACTTCGCTCTCTACACCTCGTTTCTCTCTTGTTCATATTGATGTGTGGGGTCCTTTCTCCCATTGCAACAAAAGGTGGGTCAGTGTATTATGTCTCCTTCATTGATGATTATAGTGGGTTTTATTAGGTGTATTTGATGTCTCATAAATCAGATTTCTTTTGTATTTATTGCACGTTTCATTCCATGCTTCACATTCGATTATTTACAACTATCAAGACCCTCTGCTCTGATTTGGGTGGGGAATATTTTCTTATTGAGTTTACTGACTTCTTAGCTGCATCTGGCACTATTCATCAATTTTTATGTTCCGACACTCCTGCACAAAATGGTAAAACTGAAAGAAAATATTGGCACATTCTTGACACAGCTTGCTCCCTTCTTATGTCATCATCTGTCCCTGCCACTTTCTAGGGAGAAACAGTTCTTACTGCCTTATATCTTCTTAATCGCATGTCTACACCTTTTCTTTCTGACATTTCTCCTTATAAAATAATTGATAGGTCACCCTCCCAATTACTCTTTATTACGTGTTTTTGGTTGTGTTTGCTTTGTCCTTCTTCCCAAACGAGAGCGGAATAAATTTAGTGCTCGTTCCACTCTTCGTGTCTTCTTGGGTTATAGAATTCAACAAAACGGATATAGATATTGATTATAGAGATTGATGAACGTACGAAGCATATAGATATTGATTATCACTTTGTTCATCAACATCTTCAGCTGGGTATTATTGATCTCCCCTTCGTCTCCTCCTCATTGCCTCTTGCCGATTTTTTCACCAAAACTCATATTTTGGCTCGTTTTCGGTTCCTGCTTGATAAACTCTCTCTGCTTACCGAGTTCGCACCATGAGTTTGAAGGGGGTGTGAGAATATATTTGGAGATTTTTCCATTATTGTGATTTAGTATTCTAGTTAGTCTATATTTTTCCCTTATTGTGATTTAGTTTCCTAGTTAGTCTATTATTATTATTAGGGTTTATATAGTCTATATATTTGATGTATTCTTTCATTGTAAATCACGCATTTTGGTTCAATATACAATAATAGTAGTCTTTATCTTGTTTGCTAACATGGCAACCTCCATTCGATTTTGGAAAATTTGAACAAGTTTGTAACCTGTATCGATGTGTTGATTCCTTTTCGTTCAAGGCTATGGTTCAAATCGGCCTTTGGGATGCATCCTCTAGTGGTGCACCTAAGGATTCTTCTGCTGGTACTGGCAGGGTATCTAAGGATTCTTCCCACTTTGAAAATTATATAGGTGAGTAGGCACCACAAGTTCTGAGCAGAGATCGTTGGTATCGGGCTCCCTTCTTCAGTGCTGAGGACGAGTTTTGGGCCAAGGTTAGGAGCTTTACTGATAAAGCGCCTGTTGTTGAGGGCCCTTTGATGTGTACGGAAGGCCCACTAAATGGCGAGGAGTTTGTTTCTCCTCCTTCAGTACTGCAACCATGTTTGGGGAGGAGTTTGTTCCTCCTTCTGTACTGCGACCATGCTTGGGGAGGAGTTTGTTCCTCCTTCAGGGCAGCGACTATGTTTGGAGATTTTTATATTCTTTCCCTTATTTCGAGTATTGCATCAAGCCTTTTGAAGCTATTAATATATGGGCCACTGAGATGGTGGAGGATGCTGAGTATAAGCAATATCTACAAGATATGCATCTTTTTAGGTGCAGTGATCAATTATTTGGCCATAACGAATCCTCACAATCAGAGCTGGCTAGAGACTATTTTGTCTCCATGGAGTCATACGTCTCATACTTTTATCACTGGGTTTGGGGAGGTTTCTCTCACATT
This sequence comes from Heliamphora exappendiculata, assembly GCA_034768845.1. NCBI lineage: Eukaryota > Viridiplantae > Streptophyta > Magnoliopsida > Ericales > Sarraceniaceae > Heliamphora > Heliamphora exappendiculata. The sequence goes on along the minus strand of JAOTRH010469199.1, from coordinate 49,157 downwards.
AGAGGATGTATATGTTTTGATGCAGTTTCCGATCTTTGGGAATGTTTCTTATTTTCTTGAGATGGAGTTATTAGCTGAGTAGGAGGCCACGGTTTTTGCGCTCCAAGTTGGGTTGTCTCTCTCTTAGAGGAAGGCTTTGCATTACAAAGGGGGTGAAGACATTGGTAAGTGGCCCTTTGGATCCTCCAAAAATACTTTTGGGAGTTGAATCCAATATTGGTTTGAAGATTTCAATTTTTGGTTCAAGACTAAACCTTTTTTTGTTTTTTTTTTTGGATAAGCAGGCTAAAATTTTATGAAGAAAAAAAAAGAACATGTTTAAAAGGGGCATTTCCCAGGCAATATAAACATACCCACAGCCGGGCAATAAGCTAACAAGCCAACTAAACAACATTAGAGCAAGAAGTTCACTCAAGACCGGCCAAAAACAAAACAAACATGGACCTAGACCTCTCGAAACAACAAAGCACAAAACAACCACACCCTAGATCCCCAACCCATAACCCACAAACGGTAATGGGAGGGGAACTAGGGCCAAAAGAAAAAACAAAAACCAATATTCTGAGAAAGCACATCCTAATGGAAATGAACCAGGGCTCTTCATGAAGGCTTTACCCAACGCTAAACACACTGCACCAAAGCTCCACGCCTATCTGCATGAACGGCATGGCTTGATAATAGGGGTGAAGCAACATCACCACCCATATAGAAAACCAAGAACACATGTGGGGACAAAAACACAGCTACCGGATTGAATTGGCCCTCCAAGTAAACCTGTAGGAAACATACGCACTAGATTCATAGAGAAACAACACACACAAAGCACTAAACATAAGCTATGAACATCCCTCATAGCTAGGCATAGCCTCACTAAAACATGTATTCTCCAATACTAAAACTAATAGTAAATAGGGAGAAGGCCCAAAAAACATTCATCCCTACTCTAGAACCAAGAACGCTCTACCAACCAAAGACCAACAAACCGCCAAACCCACCAACTTAGGATCACTAAGAAACAGCATAAACAAGCACTAAGAAACACACCCAACGCATGTACCCTAATAAACTATGAACATCCCTCATGTTCAATCTTTCTTTTCTGTATTAAGGGTATTTTGGTTATTATGTTTTATATTCATTTAATATAAATAGATATCAAGGAGAGAGAACTGATTATGTTTCTAAACCCTAATTTTATTCTTCTCATCTTCTCTTTTCTCTTTTCTAAAATCCTAAAGTTACTACCTTTGTACTTTCACTTGGTATCAGAGCAAAGATTCAACTCTAAAATAGTTCTAATTAGTCTGAAACGTATCAGGAGGAAAAAACGGCGTGCTGACGTCATTTGCCGTACAATGAAGTCAGCGTAACATCGGTTGTACGGAAAACTGTGGTTGGTGACACCATAATTGGATTCATCTCATGTTCTGGTAACTCCAGAGAATTTTTGGAATGCCTTTGATGTCGACTAAAGTGGTTTTCGCACCTTTGAATCATCTCGCCCTTTTCCGAAAACCCTAGCCTCACATCTGTCGATTGTGCCACTGTACATGTGTTTCACTCATCCAGATCTACTTCATAGGTGTTGAAAACCCTAGATTTGGTCAGATTTGTGCTCGATTTGGTGATGTTCCTTGCTTTTTGTGGTATTCTTTGTGTTGCGCATCAGTCGGCGACTCCATCCCTTCGCGATTTCAGTTCGCACTTGCTGCTCTGGGTCGCGTCTTGTTGGTTCGTGCTTTGGTCCCTTCTCACGATTTTGATATCTTTGAACCAGATCTGGTTCGTTGTTCTCGGCTTACATCTCTAGTTGTTTTCTTGTTCTGGTTCATGTTTGTGGCCATTTAGCGGTGAGACCTTTGTTGGTTCTGTATTATTTAGCTTATGGTATTCTTTGTTCACGGGTCCAGTTAACGGCGACTTCGAATTTGGCTTCTCAGCATTATTGGTTCTTTTTCTTTTGACTTCTCAGCATTATTTGGTCCTTCTGAGGCTTGTATTATTTGGCTTCTATTTGTTTGGTTCTCAACTTACTAAGGTGTGCACTGAATTTGACTTCTCAGCATTATTGATCCTCTGTTTGCTGTTTATTAGTTCCCACTCTTGTTCATTGGTTTATTGGTTTTGCTCTTTATTGGTTCACACCCGATTGAGTGGTCATGGCTGAGATAGACTTTTGACCTCAAAGATGATAACTTTCCCCATTGTGTTACCTCTATGCGTTTGAATAGATTGAATTATTTGGCTTAGGCTCATGCGTCTAAAGTTTTTCTTAAATGGAAGAAACGATTGAGCTATATTACTGATCTTCTCCCTGCTACTGGTGATTCTAAACTTGTGGATTAGGAAAGTACAGACTCGGTGGTTATGGGTTGGTTGTAGCATAGTTTGGAGCCTCATATTGCCACTGCCGTTGAGTTTTGTGATACATCAAAAAAGATTTGGAATTCTCTTACAGACTCCTTCTCCACCTGAAGTAATATTTCCCGAGTCTATGAGTTGTATGAGCAAATTTTCAACACCAAGCAGTTTGGTAAGCCTTTAGCTGAATATTACAGCAATCTGAAGAGTTTGTGGGATCTACTATTGCAACATCGTCCTCTCACTATAGACTTAGTGCAACAGAGACGCTATTGGAAGGATTTTATGGTGGCCTTTCTTTTTGGTTTGGACTCTGACTTGTGGGGTTCAAAGATTAGATCTTTGCTAGTAAGACTTTACCTACTGTTGCCAATGCATATTCTCGGCTCTTACGATCGTTCTTGGGTCACTCTTCTGCTGCACCATGATCTCCTCTTCTTATTTTAGAAGCTTCTGCTTTTGTCTCCACTGGTGGCAGTCGTAGTAACAATCTTGGTGGTCAATTTTCTCGGGGTGACTCACGTGGTGCTGGTCGATCAGGTAATCGGGGTGATCGAAAATGTGATTATTGTGGTGGCACTAATCATGCAGAACCATACTGTTGGAAAAAATATGGTAAGCCCAATTCTGCTCATCATGCAACAGAGATGCTATTGGGAGGAATTTATGGTGGCCTCTTTTTTTTTTGATTTGGACTCTCACTTGCGCGGGGTTTAAAGATTAGATCCTTGCTAGTGAGACTTTACCTACTGCTGCCAATGCATATTCTCGGCTCTTACGATCGTCCTTGGGTCACTCTTCTGCTGCACCACGATCCCCTCTTCCTATTTCAGAAGCTTCTGCTTTAGTCTCCACTGGTGGAGTCGTAGTAACAATCATGGTGGTCAGTTTTCTCGGGGTGGCTCACGTGGTGCTTGTCGATTAGGTAATCGGGGTGATCGGAAATGTGATCATTGTGGTGGCACTAATCATACAGAACCATACTGGTAGAAAAAATATGGTAAGCCCAATTTTGCTAATCATGTTTCTGAAGGGACTCCAGTATCCGCCACCTATAGCATCCAGCAGTCCAGCCGCATGTTCATCTGGTTCTCATGACACAGTCACCACCCATCTTGGTGAGTTGGTTAAGACTTTACGCACTGCTTATCCTTCCACCTCTACTGCTACTTTAGCACAATTAGGTACACTTGCATGTGCTGCTGTTTCTTCTCCCACCTGGATAATAGATTATGGTGCCACTTCTCATATGTCTGGTAATTCTTTCTTGTTTTCTAATTTGACTCACACTCACCATCATATTATTTTAGTTGATGGCTCGTCTCATCCAGTTAATTAGCGGGGTGTCCATCCTATTTCATCATTGTCTTTATCTTTGAGCCTTTTTGTTTTCGATTTCTCTTTTAATTTGCTATTTGTTAGTCAACTAATTAAAACCATGAATTGTTCTATAACATTTTCTCCTTCTTCGTGTGTGTTTCAAGATCTCCAGGCTCAGAAAATGATTGGTTCCGGGCATGAGAAAGATGGCCTCTACTACTTGGATATTGCACCACCACCTCTGTCCCCTACGTCTACATTGACTGCTTCTGTGTCTCTCCTTCAGTGGCATCTTCACCTTGGTCATCCCTCTTTGGGAAAATTAAAGTTAGCATTCCGTCTTTGCCTTCTGTGTCTAGTTTAGAATGTAAAGCTTGTCAGTTCGGCATGCATTACCGTAGTTCGTTTCCTCGTAGTAGTCATTGTCGTACGTCTGAGTCTTTCGATGTCGTCCACACGGACATTTGGGGTCCTTCTCGAACTCCTACTATTAATGGATATTCGTATTTTGTTATTTTTGCCGATGACTTTTCGCATATGACTTGATTTTTTCTGATGAAACTAGATTTGAGTTACCTTATATTCTTCTAAGTTTTATAATGAAATTTTTACATAGTTTGGTCGGTGTATTAAGGTTCTTCGATTTGATAATGCCTTAAAATACATGCAGTCTGTTGTTGTTTCTTTTTTTGTTGATCGTAGTATTATTCATCAAACTAGTTGTGCTCATACATATCAGCAGAATAGTGTTGCTGAACGTAAGTATCGTTATTTACTCGATGTTGCCCGTATCTTACTTTTTCACATGCATGTCTCGAAATATTTTTAGGGTAACGTTGTTCTTACTGCTTGTCATCTCGTAAATCGTATACCTTCCACTGTGCTTTTTCAGCAGTGTCCTTTCTCCCTCTTATATCCACTTCTCCTTTCCCTGTTAATCTTTGCGGCTTTGGCTGTGTTGCCTTTGTTCACATTCTCGATCCCGGTCTTGACAAGCTTTCACCTCAGGCTCGTAAAAGTGTGTTTCTTGGTTACTCCAGGACTCAAAAGGGGTATCGGTATTATCATCCTACGTCTCGTCGCTACTTTGTCAGTGCTGATGTCACTTTCTTTGAGTTTACTTCTTTTTTCTTCTTCTGGTCAAGAGTTATCATCTGACCTTTCTTGCCGTGAGGGGGAGTTCTCGACTTTACCTCTTTTTATGTCGTTGCCATCGTCTCACCCCTTACAAGTGTACAGGTGCTCTGCAATCGGCCCATTGTTTCTTTTGGCCGGACCCAGCATCTTCTCCGTCGGAGGCTCTTGCTTTGGCCTTTTCCTCTCGTGATGATGACTTACCCATTGCATTACGTTGGGGTAAGCGTACTTGTACTCAACACCCTATTGCTCAGTTTGCTTGTTATTCTCGTATCTCTTCTTGTTTCATTTCCTTTGCTACTGCCTTATCTTTTGTTTCTCTTCCCACTTCTCATAAGAAGGCTATGTTTCTATCTAGTTGGAAGCAAGCAATGGATGAGGAAATGAGCGCTCTTAATCAGAATCACACTTGGGAGCTTACTCCTTTTCCTTTCGGCAAACAAACTATTAGCTGTCGTTGGGTGTATACCATCAAGTATCTTCTTGATGGGTCTATCGAACATCTTAAGGCTCACCTTGTGGCCAAAGGCTTCACTCAAACCTATGGAGTTGATTATTTGGAGACTTTTTCCCCGATGGCTCGCTTTAATTCTGTTCACATTCTTCTTTCCGTTGCTGTTAGTCGTTTTTGGTTTTTATATCAACTTGATATTAAAAATGCATTTCTTCACAGTGATCTACAAGAAGAAGTCTATATGGCTCAACCACCTGGCTATGTTGTGCCGTGCAGTGAGCATCTTATTTGTTGCTTATGCAAGACTCTCTATGGTCTGAAGCAATCTCATCGTGCCTAGTTTGATCGCTTCAGTTCTGTTGTTCTTGAGTATGGTTTTCTGCATTCCTCATCTGATCACTCTGTATTTGTCTGTCATTCTTCGACTTGTACAATTGTCCTGATTGTTTATGTTGACGACATTATTCTTTTCGGCGATGACTCGGTTGGTATTGCTGCTTTGAAACGGTATTTGGCTCAACAATTTCATACCAAGGACTTGGGCCTCCTTCGTTACTTTCTTGGGATTGAGATAGCTCGTTTCTCTCGTGGCATCTCTTTATCCCAACGCAAGTATGTCCTTGACCTTATTTCTGAGACTGGCTTTCTTGGTGCTCGTTCGGTTGATACTCCTATGGATTCCACCGTTAAGCTTTATGCTGAGTCTGGTTCTTTTTTTTCTGATATTGGTCGCTATCGTCGCTTGGTTGGTAAACTCATTTATCTCACGGTTACTCACCCCAACATTACGTATGCTGTTGGAGTGGTTAGTCAGTTTATGCATTCCCCTCGCCAGCCTTATTATGATGCTGTTTGTCGTATATTGAGATATTTAAAGAGTGCTGTTGGTCGCGGTTTATTATATCGGCTCGCGACATCTTTGTCTATTGATGGCTTCAGTAATGCTAATTGGACTGGTAGTCGTTTTGATCGGCGGTCGACATTAAGATACTATACTTTCGTTGGTGGCGATCTTGTCACCAGGCAGAGTAAAAAGCAGTTTGTGATCGCTCGCTCGAGTGCCGAAGCTGAGTACCGTGCTATAGCCCATACCGTTTCCAAGATGTTGTGGGTCCGCTTTCTTCTGTTTGATTAGGCTTATTCCTCTTGCCCTAATGCAAATGTTTTGTGATAACCAGGCTGTAATTTTTATTGCAAATAAACCTGTCTTTCATGAGCAAACCAAATATATTGAGGTTGATTGTCACTTCATCTGGGACTTGTTAATTTAAAAATAAATTATCACTCCCTACATTCATTTCGGAGATAAGATTGGTGATATTTTCACCAAACCGTTGCCTCGCTCATCTTTTTTTCACTTGTCTTCCAAGCTGGGTATATTTGACCTATATGCTCCAATTTGAGGGGGAGTGCTAGTCTTTCTTTTCTGTATTAAGGGTATTTTGGTTATTGTGTTTTATATTCATTTAATATAAATAGATATCTGGGAGCGGGGACTGATTATATTCCTAAACCCTAGTTTTATTCTTCTCATCTTATTTCATCTCTTTTCTAAAACCCAAAAGTTACTACTTTTGCACTTATACTCCTCATAACTAGGAAAATATTAAAAATAAAAGATAGAAGAACATGGAAACAGCCAGCAACATTACCACAAACTACCTAACAACCAACAAGAAGCAAAGGCAGAAAATAATATTCCCCGGTATCAAACACAACTCTCATGCCAACCAACACCCTCGACCTGCACCTTACAAAAAGGCCCCACTCGAATTTTGTCTCCTCTCCAAAGAACAGGGTACTTCACTCAAGGAACACCCCAAATACATCCTTACCTAACAAACTCTGTAAGTCCTCCACTCACACCTCCACTATTACCTCCACTCACAAAAAACCAAGTCCCCATACCAAGCATATAGTGGCCACACCCACCTTAGGAGCACCGAAAACTGTACCCTTAAAGAAAGAGCATTAGTACTTGAAAATCTCATCTAGAAGGTTCCGTGTACTCTGGAACCAAGCACTAGAAGGGTTCCTCTTATTATTCTTCGAAGACATCATCCTGCATCTCGCCAAAGAGATAATGTCCTTACATACAACAGTGAAATCCTTTTTGTCGTTTTGAAAAAGTTTCATGTTTCTCTCTTTCCAGACAATAAATTGTAGACGTGAAAACCAATGTTTTAAAAAGAGCCTCCAACATTTTACCTTTAATGGAAGAGAAGTCATGTATCCAGTCTTGGAATATTACATTTGTTCAAAAGAGATTTCCAAATCCGTACAACAAAAGGACACTGAAAGAATAAATGATCATCCCACTCTCCAAGGTTATCACAAAGAGCGTACCAGTCATGGTCTTGGATCCCGAACACCCCAAGCCTCCCTAAGGGCTAACTTGGTAACACAACTGGCCCTAAAAATATAACTAGGTAACCAAAGTAAATTTTCCCAATTACCGCTAGGATCTTTTACCCTCCAATGTTCCCATGCAAAAGCAATAGAAAACTTCTTTTTCTCAGGACAAGTCTTCAAGATCCGGTCTCTAGCATAAGACGGCTGATAACTAGGCTCTAATCTCTATACCTCTTTTCAACTACAGAAAATCGATGGTTATATTTGGAGGCTATTTCCATTGACACCGCTCAATAATAGCCTCCACTTTTGAATCCCTGGGTAAGACACTATCAAATAATTGTATCCCCAAAATACTGCAAAAGAGGCCCAAAAGATTGCCAAGGATTAAACCAAAGGAAAGTGTCATAACCATTCCCAACAACGTACCTAATAAGGGGTATAACCTCCCCCCTAATCCCAGTAGCTTCCTCCAACACCAACAAGTACTGGGAATCTTTATTACCCCAAAACTCAAGCTTTTCAACAGGTAGACTTCATCCATTGACACCACATGGACTGCTCCCCACCAGCAATCAAAAACCAGATATGTTTGATCTCTCTCACCCCAGGGCAGGCATAAATCAGCCCAAGCAACCTTAGCACCACCCTTCCTTAACTCCACGCTGATCAAAAGAACGACTTAAGGACGTCCTCCTCTTCCCTAATGAACGTTTTAGGAAGAATAAACGAGGACCAATAAACCTCCATAGAAAACAAAATGAACCTAATCAGCTGGACCCTACTAGCATAAGAGAGCACTTTCTTTGTCCTAGACTTCACCTTAGAAGTGATCCTATCCACTAGACATTTGCAGTCAACATAGCTAAGCTTTGTAGAAATCAATGGGACACCTAAATACCTAACAAGGAGCTTACCATCCTGAAACAAAAGAACAATTTGGATCTCTTCTTTGATAGGGCCAGCTACACCCGAAAAGAAAATGTGACTTTTAGAAGGGCTAGGTCACTAAAGTGTCCCTTAAAGGGCGCTGAATTAACTGAACGAACTTTACGTCCCCTTTACAAAAAACCATTAAATCATCATCAAAACACAGGTTTACTAACTTATTTTTACCACATCTCTAGTGGAATTTAAAATCGTAGAGTTACCTTTTTCCTTAAAAAGGCAAGCTAAAATCTCCACGGCTATAACAAATAGATAAGAGGATAAGGGATCTCCCTGTCTAAGTACTCTAGCTTCTGCAAAATAACCATTATGCTACCCATTAACACAAACTGAAAATGATAGGGAAGTAACACGCTTCAACTCAACAGAAGAAATTTGGGGGAAAATCCGTACACTTTAAGACCTCAAGGATAATATCCCACCTCACATTAACATAAGTTCATAATATCCACTTTCGTTGCACGACGACTTTGATAGGACTCCAAATGTTACCCTCTCATCAATTCCTGACATAAGAAAATGTAATCAGAAATCTTCCTACTTTGGATAAATGCAGATTGGGCAGGATCAACAATGTCCGGAAGGACTCTTCTAATCCTATTATCCCGAAATTTGGAAATGCACTTATACACAATATTGCACTAAGATAGAGTCCTATAACCACTCACCTTTGAAGGATTAGGAACTTTGGGGACCAAAGCTATAAGGGTAGCATTTGGTTCCTTAAGCATACATCCCGACCTTAAGAAACTCATAATGGCTGCCATCACATCAGGCCCAACTATCTCCCACGACTTCTTGAAGAAACTAGCAGAAAACTCGTCTGGGCCAAGGGCTTTATTGAATTTAAGAGACTCAAAAGCCTCCTTAATTTAATAATCAGTGACCTCCTCATCCAATAAACAAACTTGGTCACTAGACACTCTCCTATTAACCGACTGTTGAATACTAGCAGTAATCAGGATTGGTCCAACATGGGGTTTAGCCAACAACTCATAGTAATATTTAACAATAATCTCTTTAATCATCCCACTACCTGTAACCACGCTACCATCATCCAAAAGAAGACTATTAATCCTACTTACATTCCTCATATTATTGATAGACTTGAAGGAAAAACCATTATTCTATTCACCCAGACTTAACCACTGGACCCTAGATTTTTTATGAAGAAAAGTGGTAACCTCCAAAGTCTGCAACCTGTGATCAAGAGGATGTGCATTTTTAAATCTTTCTGCACAACAACAAGATCAGCTTGTAAAGCTAAAACGCTCCAGGAAATAACACTGAACTCCGTATTTAGAGTAGACAGCACATGTTTTAGCCTCTGCAACCATTGGCAGATGCTGAACATAGGGGTACGGTTTACTGGAGAATCCCAAATATCCTTTACTAAAGGTAAAAAGTTTGGATGATAGCCAAAAAATTGAAAGGCTTCTTACATCTATGTAAGCTGAAGCTTAAGTTAACAAGGGCATGACAATGGTCCAAGATACCGGGAGTAAGGAAACGAGCATAAGATTTTGGGAACTCCTGTATCCAAGCCTCATTTATAAGGACACGATCAATTTTTGTAGCGATAAAGCTACCTTGAGCCTACTTGTTTGTTCACATAAACTGACAACCAGAGTATTTGAGGTCATTTAGGTCTTCAAGTTCACTACTACAAATATAAGTGTTAAAACCATCCATGTAAAGGGGCCAACTACCACCCTCTCCCACCTTTTCCTGAGGATCTTATGGCATTAAAATCCCCTAAAACAACCCTAGGATGTGCATTGGAATTTAAACCAGGAAGAAGGCTCCAAAGCTCTCTCCTTTCTATATAACTATTCAAAGCATAAACAAACGTTTCAAACATCTAAAAATCATTTCACTGAGGAAATACAACAATGGATAGTGTTAGAGTAGTTATTTTATTATTTTATTTCTCTTGTTTATAGTTGGAAGACCTTCTTGTAATTTCGACTTTTATTACTTTAATATAAATACTTAAAGGTGTTGGGAATAAATTAAGAACCCTAAACCTATTCTCTTAATTCTCTTTCTCTTTCTCTCCTTTCTCATTCATCTTTAATCCTAAAAATCTAAACTTTAGACTTCAACTTGGTATTAGAGCAGTAGATCCTAAAGTAAAGAGTGTTGAACATCATGGGGTCAATCGGAGTTGCTGACGTCCACAATTTGATGCTGATGTCATGCTGACATTAGCATGTGAGAGGAAAATTGATCCTCAGATTTTGATCGACTGGTTCATCTGAGTATTATGATGATTTTTTCAAATTTGTTTGAGGCAATCTGAGGAGAGTTTTGATTTTTTGAAACTTTTTGATCTTTTAGGTTTTTTTTTTCGAATTGTGGATTTTGGCGTTACTTCTTCAAATTGGAGGTTTGAATCTCATCTATAGGGGCCGAAATCACCTGTGGAGGTGTCAATTTGCAACTATGTGCTTTGATTTTGGTATTCCAATCAAAATCGATTGCTGTTCGTGCGTTTTTCCACTTCGTGCGACGTCGAAATCGTGGATTTTGGGTATTTTGGTTGTGCGACTTATGTGTTCGTAGTTTGCTTTGCATTGCGACCTCATATCCTTGGTATGTAGCTCAAAATTCTTTTTGTTGGGTATACTTTACATTGATTTGGAGATTGTGGTCTGATTACTTCTTGTTTGCTCTTCGCTGATTGGGTATACTTGCTGTTTGCTCTTTGTTGATTGGGTATACTTTGCATTTAATTTGAAAATCCATTGGTTTCTGGTTATTGGTTGCTTGTTCTGGCTGAAAACAAAGTCTCCTTTCTTTGGGATGATGATATGCTCAAATCTATCACCTTTACCAAGTTAAATGGCTTGAATTACTTAGTCTAGGCACACGCGGAAATTTTTTTGTTTACGGGGGAAGCACAAATTGAAGTACGTGACTGATGACCCTTTGCCTCAAACAGATCCAAAATATAAAGATTAAATGTGCGAAAGTTCGATTGTTATGGGCTGACTGTGGCATAGCATGGAACCCAATGTTGCCACAATTGTCGAATTTTGTGACACCTCTAAGAAGATTTGGGACTCAATTACCGACTCTTTCTCCCATCAGAGTAATGTTTCTCATGTTTTTGAGATCTATGAGAAAATTTTCACCACGAAGCAGTCGGGGAAACCTTTATCGGAGTATTACAGTATTCTTAAGAAGCTTTGGGACCAGTTGTTGCAGTGACGACCCCTCCCTTTCTACTAATATCGTCCAAGAACAGCGTTACTGAGAGGACTTTATGATTGCTTCCTTATTGCCTGGTTTGGACCTTGAATCGTTCAAAGATCAGATTCTTGCCAGTAAGACCTTACCCACTGCTGCTAATGCCTACTCTCGACTTCTGCATTCCTCATTAGGACAAGCATCTTTTGTGGTTCAACTTGCCTCTTCTCCTTCATAGTTCTCTGCTTTAGTTTCTACTGGTGGAGGTAGTGGCCCAGGTGGTGGACGTAGTGGTTGTGGTGGCGCTCGTAGTGGTGGTTGAACAGGTGACCGAAGTGATCGTAAATGTGATCATTGTGGGGGTACTTATTACACTGAACCGTATTGTTGGCAAAAGTATGGGAAGTCCAGTTAGGCTCATCTGGTTAGTGATGCTACTCTTCTAGCATTTTTCGCTCTTTTTGGTCAAGCAACCTCTAGTTCTAATTCTAATGGTTCACTCAAGGCGTTTCGTACCACTTATCTTTTTTTCAGTTCGATTGCTACTTTAGTTGATTCAGGAACTATTGCATGTACTGCTCTTGCAATTCTTTCATGGATTATAGATTATGGTGCTAGCTCCCATATGTTTGGTAATCCTTCATTTTTCTCTGATTTTTCTCCTCTTCAGCATAATATTGTTATAGTCGATGGTTCCTCTTGCCTTGTCCGTGGTAGAGGGGTTCTCTATCCCACTCGATCTTTTACTTTATCCTCTAGCCTCTATGTTTCAGATTTTCTATTCAATTTGCTTTCAGTTAGTCAATTGACTAAAGCTTTCAATTGTTCTATAACCTTTTCTACTTATGTTTTTCAGGATTTGTAGACCAAGAAGATGATTGGTTTGGGGCATGAGAAGAATAATCTCTACTTTTTAAATGTTGATCCAACATCTCCCCACACATCCGCTGCACTGCATTGAGTGCTTCTGTCTCTCCCCTTCAGTAGCATTTTCGGTTGGGTCACCCATCGTTGGCCAAATTGAAGTTAGCTCTTCCTACCTTGGGTTTTTTGTCTAGTTTAGAGTATGAAGCTTGTTAGTTAGGCAAACATCATCATAACTCTTTCTTTTAGTGCTCATGGTCGTCACTCTGCGTCTTTTGATGTAATCCATACTAATATTTGGGGTCCTTCTCGTATTCCCAATACTAATGAATATTTCTATTTTGTTATCTTTGTTAATGATTATTCTCGTATAAATTGGTTATTTTTAATGAAACACTGATATGAGTTGCCTCTTATTCTTACTAAGTTTTATAATGAGATCTTCACTCAATTTACCAAACACATCAAGATCATTTGATTGATAATGCTTTTGAATATATGCAGTCTACTGTTGACTCATTTTTTACAGATCGTGGTATTATTCATCAAACTAGTTGTGCCCACATCTTTCAGTAGAATGGTGTTGTTGAGCGTAAGTATCGCCACTTGTTAGATGTTGTGCGTACTTTGTTATTCCAAATGCAAGTACCTAAACATTTTTGGGTACTGTTGTTCTTACTGCATGTCATATCATTAATTATGTGCCCTATGTGATGTTGAACAATTAGTCACAATTTTCCTTATTATACCCTGGTTCTTCACCGTTTACTGTTATTCCTCGGGTATTCGGTTGCGTTGCCTTTGTTAGTGTTTTTTATTCCAATCTTGACAAGTTATCTCCTCGGGCTCGCAAATGTGTTTTTCTTGAGTACTTTCGCACTCATAAAGGATATCGTTGCTACCATCTAGAGTCTCGTAGATATTTTGTTAACTCTGACGTCACGTTTTTTGAGTCGACTTCTTTTTTTATTTCTGCTAGTCTAGACTTGTCCTCTGACCCTTTTTGTTGTCGTGAGGGGGAGTTCATCACTCCTATGCTTCCTTTGCCACTTAATCTTTTTGTGCAGGTGCAATCTCCTTCTCTCCAGGTGTGTCTCAAAATCGGTGCCTATTATGTCTTATGACCCGACCACATCATCTTCCCCATTTACGGTCCTACCTTCGGTTGATGACCTGCCTATTGCTTTACGGCTAGGTAAATGCACTTGTACTCAACATCCTATTGCTCAATCTGTTTCCTATGCTCGGCTCTCTTCTTGTCTTTATTTCTTTACTTATACTTTGTCTAATGTTTCTATTCCTTCTTCTTACAAGTAGGCTATATCCTTGCCTGGATAGAAACACGCTATGAATGAGGAAATGAGTGCTCTTCATCAGAATCAGACTTGGGAGCTTATTTCTCTTCCTCCTGGTAAACAAACCGTGGGCTGTTGTTGGGTGTATGACGTCAAATATCTTCTCGATGGTTCCGTTGAGCGGCTTAAGGCGCGCTTAGTGGCTAAAGGGTACACTCAGACTTATGGTGGTGATTATATAGACTTTTTCACCAGTCGCACGTCTTAATTCTGTTCGAATTCTTCTATCTATGACGGTTAGCCGTTCTTGGTCATTGTATCAATTTGATATCAAATATACATTTCTTCACGATGATCATCAAGTGGAGGTATATATGGACCAACCACCTGGTTTTATTGCCTCTGGCAGTGAGCATCTCGTCTGTTGTTTGCGCAAGGCTCTATATGGTCTCAAGCATTCTCCTCGTGTTTAATTCGATCGCTTTAACTATGTTGTGATTGCTTATAGTTTTTAGCGGTCCTCTGCAGATTATTCTATTTTTTTTCCATCACTCCCTTAGTGACACTATTATATTAATTATCTATGTTGACGATATCATTATTTCTGGTGATGACTTTGTTGGTATTGCAGCCTTAAAACAGCACTTAAGTCAAACCTTCCACACTAAGGACTTGGGCGCTCTTCCCTATTTTCTTGGTATTAAGATTTCCCGGTCTTCTTAGGGCCTTTTTCTCTCTCAGCGAAAATTTGTTCTTGATCTTTTATCTGAAACTGGCCTTCTTGGTGCTCGACCAGTTGATACTCCTATGGATTTTGCGGTTAAGCTGGATGCTGATTCTGGCACTCTCTTTTCTAAAGTTGGCCGTTATCGACTCCTTGTTGGTAGATTAATTTATCTTACGGATACTCCTCCTGACATTACCTATGCAGTTGGTATAATTAGTCAGTTTATGCATGCTTCTTGTCAACCTCACTTTAATTGTATTTCAAATTGTGTGATATTTGAAGAGTGGACTCGGTCGAAGTCTCCTTTATTGTCCTTTTTGCTTCTTGTCTGTGGTAGGCTTTAGTGATGCTAATTGGGTTGGCAGTCGCTCTGATCGTCGGTCTACCTCTGGCTATTGCATATTTGTTGGTAAAAACCTTGTTACTTGGTGTAAGAAATAGGCAGTTGTTGCCCATTTTAGTGCTGAAGCGAATTGGGACTGGTAATAATTCTTAGCAGAAAAAAATAAGTATTTTCTGATAGAAAAGGATCCCATGATCCTGAACTGATCATACCTGGGATCGCAAATCCCAAGTTTGTCTATGAAGAGCGTTTTATCTAATAAATCGCTTAATGAAAGTAGATTGTCTCGCCATTCATTTTAAAACTTCTATGGAGTATCGTGCTATGGCCAGGGTTTTAAATCGTGGTATTGGCTGGAGTAACGGCCGCGGTCGCGTGTAACAGGTATCGGGAGAATCGGTCATTCTGTAACGGGAATCGGTAACTACGCTCGTGATTTTTTATGTAGCGGTAGAAAATGATGTAAACTTATTGATAAGCACTGCATATCATAGACTTATTTCTTAGAAATTGAACATTTATAAGTGTTTTAAATTAATATTTTGACACCTAACTTTGAAGAAAAAAATAGAGTTCTAGAGAGAAAAGTAAAACCAAATAGTTGGGTTGTCTCGGGTCACGTATTGGGAGTATCGGCCGATATGGGCCGATACGGCATTGATACGCGATATGGCCGTATCAGTTGATTCTATATGGATTTTTTATAATTTCGACACTATAGTGCGTATCCGAATCGGAGGCCTAAGATACCATTACGTAACGGTATCGGCGATATTTAAAACTATGGCTATAGCCGATACTACCTCCGAATTGTTATGGGTCCGGTCTCTTCTTGTGGATTTTGGAATTCCTGTTTCTTCTCCAATGCAAATGTTTTGTGATAATTAGGCTGCTATTTTCATTGCCAATAATCCCGTTTTTCATGAATAAACTAAGTATATCGAGGTTGATTGCCATTTCATTCGTAATTTGTTACTACGAATGCACATTACTACTTCGTATTGTCGTTCTAAATACCAGTTGTGTGATATTTTCACGAAACCCTTATCTTGCTCAACCTTTCAGCAATTAATCTTCAAGCTAGACATGTTTGATCTCTATGCTTCAGCTTAGTGTTAGAGTAGTTATTTTCTTATTTTATTTCTCTTGATTATACTTGTAGGACTTTCTTGTAATTTTAACTTTTATTATTTCAATATAAATACTTAGAGGTGCAGAGAATAGATTAAGAACCCTAAACCTATTCTCTTAATTCACTTTCTCTCATTTCTCTTTCATCTTTAACCTTACAAACCTAAACTTTAGACTTCAACTGACAGATTTACTACACATATAAAACACAATTTAGAAAAGTTAGGTCCGAATAAGCCCATACCCAACCTTGATTAGCACTTTGGTAATTATGAATATTATCCTAGCCAGGCAAAAGAGACTTAACCAAACACTCAGCCCTACCCATAATCACCTTTGTATCCACTAACCCCCAAAAGATTCATTCTCTCCCATAGGGACTCTTTATTGGTAGCTTAATTTCATCAAGATTGGTATGAAGCAATCGCTTTGGTGATACGGCGTACCAACCTTTTTTTGCACCCCATTTTTGTAGATGTTTTTTATGAATGGTACCCGAGGCTGGCGCTAAAACTTGAATTATTTGCACTGTTGGTGCTAAGAAACCCTTTGAAGTTTCGATCTTCTAGATGGATAAATCGGCGCAGTGGCGGTAGTTTAGCAGCCTTGATTGATCAACAGTTTTAAATTTGTTTCTCGACCTAAATTTATTTGGGCCACCAATTAGAGAAATATAATATTTTTACTAAATAATTCACACACAAAAATATAATATTATAGGGTGCTGCCAATGTGTGCTAATAGAGAGAGAATGCGTGGGATATTTGTGTTTAGGGGATTGATCGACTCTTGGCTGTTAGCTTATTTTCTTTGAGTTAGCTTCCAACGCTTATGAGTGACGGGGTTATCGCTGTGATGGCTTATAATCCAAATAGGGTAACTGAGCAATTTGGGTCGTACCAAGAAGCACCCACTCTTTGTTCGTCACAACAACTACTCAGGTTGCCTATAGGCCATACTTGGCTTCCATTTGTGTGGAGGCTACCGTGGATCAGACGCCTTTCATTATTCCTAGTTCTGGTCAAACCGCAGGGTGTACATAGAATTAGGGCAATTTTTAGGCAAAGAAACTTGTGTATTTTTATAAATATATGCAGGGCTCGACATCTACCATCAACCTAGAGTATTTACATGACACAGATAAGGGTTCTCTGTCTTTAGAAGGTGAAAGATTAGCAACCGAAAGTGAGGGGTCTTTGGTCTGCTTACCATAAGTGATTGGGTATATAACATTATCGTGTTGTTGGTGCTCACGTAGAGCCTCTTTATGTATCGAGTGACCTTGTGCAGCATTTGGTGGTGATTGTACAACTATTGTTGGACGACATGATACTTTGCCTATCGAGGAAGCGATTAGAATCGCATCGGCATCAAAAAGGGTCTAAAGAAGGCCCGGTTGAGGGAATGAGTTGACTTTGAATGTGAGATTGTTGGGTTCAATATGAGGTTGTTGAATTTAGTTTTACTAATCTCAAATTTTGTACTGGGTGTCTTTCTCACAAGCTGTCATGCCGATGCAAGTAAAGGTCGGGGAGGATGTTTTTTCTTCTCGGGCATCAAAACAAGTGCTCTTGAGTAGGAAGCTTTCTTTGAAGAGATTATGGGCATATCGGTCATTGCAGACTCGCCATTGACAATTGAGGACTCTCTTCCATTGCCGGGTAGGGAAAGGGTCTTATGATGCGGGCGTGGTTGTTCGGTATTGAGGAGCAAGAAGCCAAAGATGACAAGGTAGACGACGCGGAGGTTTATGTTTTTGATGGGAGCAGCAGTAAAAGGTATAGCCCTTTTATCACCGAGGGAGGGGTTGATGACACAGGTTTGGGTGATGATATGGTTTCTCATCAGGTTTGGTGCTGATGCGACCCCTAAGGAAGTAACCCCTTGAGGAGCGGTATTTGTTTTGTTTCACAGGTTGTTAAGTGTAGTTTCCATACCACTCGCTATTGTAGGGTTCCTTGAAATTGGTATACCGGTGATGGGGGCATTGGTTTTCAAACTGTCCGATTGGCTGGGGTCTTCTTCCGAATCATTTAGAGTGGTGGTACCAACCAAGGGTGAAACAAACTTTACATAGATAGGAGGTATCAACGAGCAGTTGTTGAGTTTGTTGCATAGTTGCCATGTTTTCCTAGACTAGGTGAAGTTGATCAGGAATGGTTATTTGGACCTTGGCCTCTTCTGGTACCTCAATGGTTTGATGTAGTTCTCAGGTTTCCATAGTGTCTTGCCCAACTAGGAGCGTGGGAGGGTTGCCTCCCTATGTTGTATGTCTTTTTTCCATGACGAGTGAGAGCTATATGTCTCCCCAAGAGAATAAAAGCACTCAACTTGGCTCAGGAGTCAATGGAGGTGGAAGGAGGTGAAAGTCGGTGGCCTTGAGGAAAGACGGGAATGACAGTAAAGAACAGAATATAATGATATTGATTGTGATATGTAATAAATGAGAAGCACCCTTTATATAGGTTGAACTGGCAAAAGGAGACAACTTACATGTGTCACGTGACTTGTTTCTCTTGCTTCGACTTATCTGAGGTTTGACCTTTGTTTCCTAATGACTTTGGTGCTTGTATTATGGGATAGTTACAATACATCAACGTCCCTATGGTACATACTTCAAGTTGTCGGAATGGTCAAGCTAGAATCGTTAAGCCCCCTTTTGTCCTAAACTAGTAAAGATTTCAGTTCTGGCAGTTTTCCTTTAGACAAGAGAACCTTTATCCTCTTTTCACTTATGCGATCCAACCAACGATGCCATAGGTTTGCATAAACTACTGTAATTGTGTCTCTCGTACTTGAAGTCATGTACAAAGTGCCTGTTTTGATTCCATGAGTCACTACCATAGCTCCCTTTGTGATCTTTTATGTACCACCACCGTTACTGCGTGCTCGTCATCATCAAGATGTCCAACAGAAATCAAGTTCCTCATTAACTTACGAACGTGTCAAACTTTCTGTATCAACCATGCAAACCCATTAGGCAATTTGATGCGAATATCTACCATACCCACGATGTCTTAAGCTCCTCCATCAACCAAAGCCTTCCCAAAATTACCTGCCACATAGTTCTCAATGATTTTTTAGTGTGCTGTAGTATGGAAGGAGGCTCTTGAGTTCAACACCCAGGTGTCAATAAAACTGTTAATTGAGAAAAGTAAGCATTCAGTATCTTTTCTCTTACCACATTGGTAGAATCGTTGTTAGTTTTCTTTAGTTCCCTGCTATTCTTTTTAACATGACCAATTTTTCCACAGTTCTACTATTCTGGTTGTCGTCCAGACTTGGATTTGTTCCTGCTTTTTCTAAACTTTGATTTGCCCCAGTTTTGATTTCTCTCAATTTCTCTACCTCTTGTCTTGACGTTTAATGCTGAACGAGAAAGATCTCATCGACATCTCTATTGCAAATCTCCTTTCTTAGAATCAAATCTTGAACATCATATTTGAGTTTATTTTTCTTAGCAGAGTTGTTTTTCCCGTTTTCATTGCCTCCCCACTATTTAACTATTAAGGAAAACAATAAAGCACGTATCTCCTCTGCAAAATCAATCTCTACAGAAGACAATCGATTTAGGATAGTATTGAATTCGTTTTGGGTGTTAGTGGAATAGGAGTATGTTCAGCTATCTTAAGATTAAATAGTTTTTTCATCATATGTATCTTGTTAGCTGATGATTTTTGGTCATACACGATAAAGCTGCCATCAAGCCTGCTGTGGTCTTCTTCACAACGTTGTGCGCGACCGATCTGGACAGAGTTAAACGAATAAGTACCGGCAACTGTGTATCAAGTAGACTCCCTTCTTTATCCTTCATGCCCTCTGGTTAATGTTAGCCACTTCCCATAGAGATAATCCTCAATCTACATCTTCCAATACCCGTAATGTGTTTCGTCAAATTTCTAGATTCCTGTCATCTTTCCTTCTTCTCCTGCAATCGTTACCCCACTTGAACCAGACGCTCTGATACCAGTTGTTATGGCAAAAAAAAAAAACAAACAAACGAAAGAAGAAGTGCAATGCAAATATACACAAAAACACGGTTTTTCTTGGTTTACTCAAAATTAGGATTATATCCAAGGAGTTGCGGCGATTTCACTACGAGAGAAGGCAATACAATACATAGGTTGAAAACTCCACAAAAAACAACGAATATAAATGCCAAGGAGTTGTTCATGAGCACTCTGACTTGGGTCTAACGACCCGATCCTCTACCCCATGAATAAAGTCTCACAAAAACCTCATTTAAAACCATAGCATATTTGGAATGGGTCGGGTCATAGGTCAGATCCCCCCTTAAAAAAAAAAAAGAATTAATAGGCTCCCCACGCCTAACATAATTTGTTTGCCCACTTCTACCCGAGCACTGAATTTCTTGGAGTCCAAAACGCTTTGAGGAAAAACCCAAACCAAACCAAACAAAGAAATGAGAAGTCCACAAGTCATAAGCCACCAAGCATCGCAAGAGGAGATTGTCTTCTCACTCGCCTTCCCACTTGCACATACAATTCCAATTCACTGTAACTCTTCTACGGGATCAAAAGTCTAAAGTTTTGTTCACTTTTCCATTCCAGGGCATTTATATTTCCAAAATCCTTATTCTTCTTCTGGCCAAAATCTTTTCAAAATACCTTCAAGCTCATTGTTGTATCCATGGATATTTGCAGTTTGTCAAAATCTGAGACCTTTTCAAACGGAGGGAGCGAGTGCTTCAAGGCATGTTGGGTCCACATTTGTTTGTATTCATGTTGTTAGTCACTTCACGAACAACGAAATATGTTCGATCGCTCTTAGAATTGAAGTCTCACATTGTGGTTCAGGCAAATGGATGAGGGCTTTCGGGAATGTCTTCCATAATATATATATTTTTAGTTAGATGTTTATGAACGAAAAGGATGTTCAAGTTTTCAAGAGACATACCCCAGGCCTTCCAAACCAAATCATCTGTAGGTTCAATTGTCAATTCAAACCTAACCAAAGCATACCCCAAGAAGTAGCATCAGATCAGCAACATCCAATTGCAGCACAAAAAAACGACGGGAAGGGCATAACACAAACAACCTAATACAAACATCCCACCGTTCCCTTACACATGCTATGAGGGGAAGGCATTAATAGAATAAAGAAAGATCATTACATAAAACAAGAAAATCTTTAACAAGTTCAATGAGGCTTACATCATACATCAACCATATGCCAAACGAGCCATAACCAACTTACTCAGAAAAACAGGCAACCCTTACAGAATTTGTAATCCAGCACATTGTACCAGCAGCAGCACATTGCACTAGATTACATCAACTTAGGCTTCTTCCTTTTTGAATTGGCTGCAACCCGGGACCTAAAATAGAGAAAGTAACCCACACCAAGAAATTATAACTACCTCTACATAAGCCAGGTTTATAGCAACTAAGCCAACCATAAAACCCCACCCTAAGAGAATTGGGAAGTTAGAATAGGGAAAGAATACATTTGGGACTCCTCACCAATTAAGCTCTAAATTTAAACAAAAAACTAACTAGCACACCAGTCTCCCTCTTTACACTATTCCTCAAAATAAAATGAACCAAACCATGGGAGCTCTCACCTCTGTACCTCTCCTGATTACCAGGTCTCACCTGAGAAGGGTAGAAAGGCAATCCATAAAGGACCCTCCCCACTGCAAACTCCCACATAACCCACCCACTCTCAACTGCACCTTTCCCCTCCCAGCACCAGAGCTCAGTGTACAGTAGAAGATAGGAGGACAAGTACTTCACGCCCTAGTTACACCAACACTCCCTGCAGGTACTCTCCTACTCCCCCCCTAACCCTCCCGTTTCCCATCACATCCACCCCAACACAACCTGCAAAAGATGGTAACACCCACAAACAAGCAAAATTCCAGACCAGAAACTAAGAAAACAACCACTGCTGCACAACTGACAAAATCCTTTTATCTATAATGTCTCTGACCCACCCATCACATCCATTCCAACACAAACTGCAAGGATGGTAACACCCACAAACAAGAAAAATTCCAGACCAGAAAATAAAAAACAACCACTGGTGCACAACTGACAAAATCCTTTAATCTATAATGTCTCTGACCCACCCAACCACTCCAAGAAAGAAAATAGGTGGGGAGTATAGAATCCATTTGGGCCTCTCACCACTATAACATTCATTTATTATGAGTACTATCTAAACAACACCCATCTCTCTCATAGCAGCAAGTCTTCTAGAATATTGATTGTGCTATATATTGTGAGGGAGAGCTCCCTATCGTTACACGACGTCATCCTCATGTTACTCTTGTGGTCAATGTCCTCTCCCTCTGATGAGGCTGTAGGGTCTATATTCTTGATGTTTGGGCGTTGATGGAAATATAAAGAAAAAAGAGTGATAAAACAAAATTTGAGTACTTAGGTACGCAGTTCACTTGCATGTTTTTACCAAAGCACTTGCATTTGGTAAATGATTTGGTTAATGATTGTAGCTCTTTCTAAGCTCCTTTGTTACTCCACTTTTTAACATACTCATGTCTTGACTTTTGACCTTATTTACTTTGTTTCTTTTCTCTTCACTGCTTGGTTCAACATTCATGGAATAAGGAATAACTGCTATTATTATTATTATTATTATTCATGTTGTTGTTGTTTGATTTGTTTACAGGTGGGCATACACCCTTCGGCTGCAGAGGAATTCGTAACCATGCGATCAGT